>OZ012737.1:581921876-582126876 GCA_963859935.3 Lathyrus sativus | reverse complement strand
CAAAAACCGAAAGCATCTCCATAATCCCCACTCATCCCTCTACAACATCCAACAAAAAATTCTCATATTTTCTTACCCCTCCAGATTTTGAATTTTTTGGTAACACCTAAACCATCTTACCCAAGCTACACAATGCCTCTACGTGATGAGACAAATTTTATGGAAATAATTTTCCATGAAGGAGAGTTGGGCAGAACGCAAAGGAAACGCTTGATCGCACTTTCTCGACGACCACTCATACTGACCAAGTACTCTGGCGACTCTTGCTTACGGACCTAGGTTTGGATGATAACGTCCATTGGATGCTAAATACATTAGGGTGGAATCACTTTTCTAGTTTAAGACACCTTACGCATAAGAGGTTCAAAACTGAGTTCCTTAGCTCGTACCTATACATAAACCCTCCTGCATGCGAGAGTACCTCAGGTACCATTAATTTTAAACTTTTTAATAGGGAGTATGAGTTCATACAAGATTAGATTGTTGCCTTTTTGCAATTTCCTCATGAAGCCGACCTCCCCTTCGAGGGTCCTATGAATGGATAGTGGATGATTGAGGTTGGCCGCCTTTAGGAGCGACTAACTAGGGAGACTACATTTTTAGCGCACAGTGGGTTTATTCCGCCACACTCATGTTGGCCCGTATTTGATATGTATCGACCTTTACAAAGGGGAGGAATTGCTATTGGAGAATTGATTACCTCCATTTCTCATGCCTTAAACCTAGAGGCTGAGTTGGCGACACTGCTACCCATTGTTGGGAGCACTGCATTAGATATTCAAGCTTGTAGGTTGCATCAAGAGATTAAGTATGAAAGAGAGAAGAGGTAATGTTTAATGGTTAAAAACATAGTAGTGATGAGCATCTTTTTTCCATGCCCGACGTGCACAAATGTGCAAGTCGAGGCTAATTGGCTATACGATTTATCTGCTAGTACACAAACCGTGATTCCTCCTACGACTTCCCCTATGCATGCCAATGCAGATGGGGTTATTGACAAAGAGTATGACAGGAGAGAGAGATACTCTCCAATGCATATATCCCTTCATCCCATTTTCACTACATATTCCTCCTCACTCACATGCACACACTACACATGATTTTACTAACACTTTTAAAGGTACCACTTTGCGCCAAGATGCTTTTTCATAATGGCAGCAGAGAACTCCTGAATATGATTATAATACATTATGGCATGAGATTTCTGATCTCTGCTCTGAGTTACAAGCACAAAATGATATTAATGCAGAGTGAGCTCCGCTGTTTAGTGTTATGTATCAGTTGCAGACTGATATGCTGTTACACATGCAAGAAATGCAAACGACAAAGGCTTCCATTCACCACATGCAACATGTGATGTTAGAACAAACGCAGTATATGCAAACAATTGAAGATCTCCATAATTAGCAAATGGATAATCTATCTCAGAAGTTGTGTAGCTTGCAAGTGGAGATGGCTAACAAGAACCGGCAAGGTAACAGTTACTGTGGGTGAGGCTGGGGTTTTAGTCAGCATTGATTTCTCACTCACCAGGTTCTACCCCCTCTCTTCTTGCTCTTATTTCCTGACATTGAGGACTATGTAAGATATAAGTGTAAGAGAGGTGCTTGATTGCTTTCATTTATTTTTTCGTTTTTATATTTTATTTTGCTTGCTTTATGTTATTTTCAATTTAGCATTTCTTAATTATTTTTATTTTTTATAGCATAGTGTATGTTTTGAGTCTTTGAATGTCTTAACGAGTCATTTATGCGTGGTTTCTCGTTGTTTATTGAGTTTCCTATTTTCTTGAGCCCTACCAAATTTTTTGAAAAGACTTATGAAGCTTGTTTAGTTCATTTCAAAAGTATATAGGTTGTGAAAAAGATGTGGCGCTAGGTCGAGGAGACTTGGGAATCTGACAAAATCGGTATTGTTCTAACACCTCAAGCCTCCAAAATATGCATGCTAGTTGTCTTAGTCTTAAGCTTTTATTTGTGAAAAAATCCTTAAAGTAGTTTTTATACACAGTCAGGCACCATCTGTAGTCACTAAGTAGGACCTTCGAAGAATAATAAGTGAATGATCCCTTGCTAAGAAAAAGATGAATAAAAAAGAGTAAGCCGCATTTACTAAGTTAGGTGACCCTCACCCCATCGTTTAGCCCAAAAGAAGTGGTTGAATCTTTTAAAAATAAAAAAATGCATCTTTGAAAAAGAAAGAAAATTTGAAAATTTGAAAAAGATGTTTGGATCATAATCTCTAACAAACCGCTTACCATGTAGTATGAGAGATATATGACCTTAATGTGACTGTCACAAACGAAAGAGGATTAAAATAAATAGGAAAATTATACTTTTATTCAATGGTATGATTGGAACTAATATGCATATGAGGGAGACTTGTGTCCATGAGAGTGGTTTGTGTTGTTACAATGCCCTTACTGTTGCATTAGTACCTATTTAGTAGATCACAGTCGAGCTAATTTTCATCATCCACATATGAGTAATTTCGATATTTTGTAGTGCTTTATGCTTTTTCTATCACGATGCTGCAATTCATTGATTTCATGCTAGCAAACTTTCTTAACGGCAAGCAAGAGTTCAAATGTAGGGGAGTTTGATAGCTGGAAAAAGAATCGCAATTCCAACTCGATATACATGCAAATTTGCGTATTTTTCTCTTCCTTTTTATAGCTTTATGTTTGTACTTTTCCTTTGTTTTAGGTATTTTGATTGAAAGAATGATCGTGCATAGAAATGGTGGGAAACGACAAAAACGAGAGCAAAAATAAAGTTCTGCATTGTCATGACGTGGCAGAGGGAGGATCGTCATCACTAGGGGGCAAAGCCAGAAGAAGTCCCGCGTCAACATCATGATGAGTATGATCTTCATAACCATAACACCCGTCATGGCTTCCCACTCGTGACCACCAAGGGCATAATGACCATGATGCCCATCATGGACCTTGGGGTTCATATTTTTTTGGCATGTTCTCAGACTTGGCTAGATTTTTCATCTATTTTCTCCACTACTATCTACACGTTATGGGACACCCTAGTACAAATTTTTACCCTATAAATATTTCTTTATAGTTCATTTCTTATAATTCAAGTTTTTAGAATTTTATTTTACCCTATAAATACGCATTGAAGATATGGATCTACTGCCAATTGGTTTTCCAACTTGTGGGAACAATTCAGACAATTGCGTTTTTTTTTATATCAATAGGTTTGTCATCTACACGAGGGTTTCGGTTCCATCTCGTCTCAATATCATCCATTTATCTTGAAAAAAAATGTTAGAATTTCGTGCATTCTATAACCTTCTTCTGGTCGTACCTTGTTGTGTACATAAGATTTCAATGACCCTAATGTAGCTATTGTATCATAACAACATGAGTTTTAGTAAACATTCATCTAAAAAAATTTTAAGTGACTAAAGGTCAATTCATAGATTTTACCTTTCAACAAAATACATCCATCAATAATGAACGAATCTCAAAATTTAACTTTTTCAAAAAAGTGAACAACTAAATGAACCATGTCGCATAGAGTGAGCAAAACATCATTTTGCATTTTATCAAGTTATCAATATTCAACACTTTACAACATAAGTGCCTAAAGAATCAACATAACTTAATTAAAATTGTTGATACCTCACTAGGAAATCCTACTCGCATGGCCAAGGGTAGAAATTGTTCCATCAATATATGCCTAACTCATTTCAATTTCATCTTCACTCTTTAAAACTAATTTGTTTAAGAGGGAAGTGAAAGGAGGACAACAAGATAGGGAAGAATGAGAAACAACACCAACAAAATCATCATCACATGTTTTCTAAATTTATTTATGATATCACATGTTTATTATTTAATCTTAACACTTATTTAATTCACTTTGTCAACCGATTAATTTACTCAATTTGTGTTCTGATGTAGAACAACTAATTGGTGTATAGGATCAAAGTGTTATAAACTTTTTGAATATTTATGCACTTTAGCAACTATGCTATTTCATGGAAGCAACTACCGTAAATCAAAAAAATTCCATGCCCAATGGTTATTTTATCTTACTTCTTCCTATTTATTTTGGTTAAATGTTTTTCCTTACAACTCTTAGATCCATGGCAATATGTTACGTTTTTTAGGAGACTCATTATAGAAAAACACAACTTCAATATACAAAAAGTCAACAACAAAAGTAAGGGTTACTACTTCATTGTCTCTCAATGTTTTTTTAAATCATGAAAACAAACTTCAAAAGTCAGAATTTCAAACATATTCACAATCATAATCACATGCGTAATAGTATTAAACAATAAAGTACATATACACTAAAATATATGACGTATTATATCTGATATGCTCTGATACGTCACTCATACGTATTGAAGGAGTATCCAAATTTTTTTATTTAAAACATTTAAACAAATTCAAAATTTAAAATTAAAGGATCAAACATAATAAACACATTCATGCAAAACTATACTATCCATAGCCATGTGATTTAGAAGATTGAAGTGAAAAGACAACTGCCATAATAAATGTAGAAAAATAAACCTTGCTCGCTGTAACAAATTCAAGATCAGCTCCTTTCTTCAAGTATCCTAAATCATACACAGTTTTATTGTACAAAATTCAACAATAAAATTAAGGATCACTACTTCATTATCTCTCAATGTTTTTGAAAATCATGTTCAAATAAACTAGTTATTTAAATTATCTATATTTATATTTAAATTCTGTTATTAAAAATTGGTTAATTATTAGTATGGTTTTAATCAAATCTATATTTTAGATATATTATTAATATGGTTTTAATCAAATCTATAATTTGAATATCTATATCTAAAATAAAAACCAAATTAGTTAATTTTTTATTTAAAAAATTAAAAATATAATTTTTTTTTAAAAAAAGTTTTTTTTGAAAATTAAAAAAAAAAACATTTTTTTCAAAAATTAAAAAAAAAGAAATTTTAAATAAAAATTTCTCTAAAAATATTATTTTAAAATAAAATTAAATTAAAACTAATTATAAATTTAGATATGAATATAACCCGTTAATAACTTGCTTGTAAGCATTTTACAAAAATAAAAACGGATTATTAATAATCAGTTATAACATATAAATTATGTATGGTTATAGATTAATTATAGAAATTAACCATCCATAAACATTCCTAATAAAAATACATGTCAAAATCAGAATTTCAAACATACTCACAATCATAATCACATGTTTATTAGATTAAATAATAAAGTACAAATATTCGATGAATCGTATCCAATACGCTCTAATATTCCATCGACACATATCGATGGTGTATCTGGATTTTTTTATTTAAAAATTAAAAACTACACCATAAAAGTTATGATGCTTTCAAACACTAATTCATTCTCGTTATTTTCATTATTTCATCTGTTAATGTAGTACAGTAGTTTTTAATGTTTTTTTTTATTATTTTAATTTTTAATGTTTTTACACTTTTTTTTACCATGCCCAGCATTATTATACCTATTTATTTTTTATTTTTTAATTTTTTTTTAAATACTTTATTATTTTCTTAAAGAGGTGGAAAACTTTTATACTTCAAGCATTAATATTTTAAAAGGACGAGCAATTTTTTTATTTTTATAATTAATTGCTAAAATAAATTATTTAATTGTCATAGTAAATAAATCACTATGATAAACTTTTTAATAGATTAAGTTAAAGTTTTGTATATAACACTAATTCAATTTCGATAACGTCACTCTCACGATAAATTTTAACTGTTGCACTTAAATCGTCAATTTTGATGACGTAACTACTTTACTACGATGGGGTCCGCAACCACCGCGATTAGTGTATCATGGGGGCGGTTCCGACACAACTGGTGCGGGCGAACCGCCACAGTATGCCTGTCACCAAAAGACATGTTTTTTTGTAGTGTTTGAGCCTCTTCCTTGTTCATGGCGGCAACTTCGACCTCCACTGAAGTCAAAGCAGGGAAATGAACCCTCGACGACTATGGAGGGAGCAGACGCATAACTGACTATGCAGTCACTTCTAGTATCGTTGGTAAATAAGGAGAGCTTTGAAGGAAAATTCATCAAAATAAGTTTATCTATCAAGAGAACATCTAGAAAATATCTCCAACTTAGAACTATCAAATACATTTATAATAGCTGGAACAAAATGACTTGTGTAAAATGTTGGTGCACAAGGTTGAAGATGAAGATGGAAGAAGAGAGAGAAAATATATCTAACATTTTGGAGAAAGAAACTCTATTGATTGCGTTATGAAATTTTGTCACACGTTTGGTTTATATACACAAACAATAATACCATGTAGACGAAAGTGCTAATCTACACTAGATAGGATAAACTTAACAAAATTATCACTACTATTGAATATGAATTACTTCTAACACCATTCCTTAATTCATATTCAACTAACTAATCTCTAAAACACCAATTTCATCCCTCATGTGGATAAAGTGTCTAGTTTTCACGGTTTTAGTTAACACATATGCAAGTTGCTTCTGAGTACTATAGTGTACAACTTCTCACACTTTTTGAATCCTTGGAGCTTGAAAAACGAATCAATTTTCATATTTCATGTTCTAGGAGCTTGTTTCAGTACATACAACACTTTATCTAACATGTACACTGTTCTTTCCTGATTCTTTTTCATAGATCCAGGAGGTTGTGACACATATAGATTTTCTTGCAATGGATCATTCAGAAAGTTAACTTTCACATCCAAATGTATTAGAGACCAATTCCTATTTGCAGTTATAGCAATCATCAATCTGATTGTTTCATGTCTAGCTACAGACGCAAACACTTCAAAGTAATATAAGCCAGACTTCTATAGAAATACTCTTGCTACTAACCTTGCTTTGTGTTTGCCAATTGATCCATCTGGCTTCAGTTTCACCTTGAAAACCCATATGACTCTAATGACTTTCTTTTTCCTTGGAAGCTCATTCAACTCCTAAGTCTTGTTTCTTTATATAATCTCAAGTTCTTCTTTCATGACATTCAGCCACACTTTCTTTTTTAGCACTTCTTCAACACTAACTGGTTCAGAGTCTACTAACATGACACACTGAATAACTTCCCCTTCATAATCTATCTCAGTATCTTGCAACATGTCAAACTCTACAAATTTCTGTGGTATCTGACAAATTCTTTATGGTCTGATTTCAAAGACTGTACCACCTTCAGAAGCCCGCCTTTAGAAGGTCCACCTTCATAGGCATGACCATCGTCTGAGGTTGGATTGCCACCAGATTCTAGAGTACCATCAGAATGTGAATCATCATCAGATTCAACTTCTGAGTCTTCTTCAGCTTCAGAGTTACTATCAGACTCTGACTCATCTTCGGACTCATAATCACCATCAGATTCTGATTCATTTTCAGAGGCAGAATCCCCTTCAGAGGAATATTTGTCATTCAGAGTCAGAAATTTCTTCAAAAGTTAACTCAGGTGTTAACACTACACCATAGTTGCTTTGAGACTCGTTCCAATCCCATGCTTCTGATTCTTTCATAACAACATCTTTGCTAACTTCAATCCTATTAGTGATTTGACAATAAATATTATAGTCACCTGTACTGTGGTACCCTACATGCAATATAACTCGACTTTTATCATCCAACTTCCTTCTCTTAGCATCTGAAAAGGAACAATTTTCTTCAACTTCTTTGTTGAACAATCGTTAAGCACATATGCTGCAATGGGAATAACTTATCCCCACAAAGTGTGCGGTAACTTTTTCTCCTTTAGCATGCTCCTTGTCATATCAAGCAAAGTTTGGATTTTTCTTTCAGCAAGACCATTGTGTTAAGAAGTGTATGGACCAGTCACCTCATGCTTAATTCCATTATTCTCACAGAAATTTCTGAACTTTGTGATGTTATACTCTCCTCCACCATTAGTTCTGAGAACATTCGGCTTTTGACCACTCTCTTTTTCAGCCTTCACCTTGAGCTTTTAAAACTCAACAAACACCTCACGCTTAAACTTAATGAGTGCTACCCGTGTCATTCTTATGAACTCATCCACAAACTACACAAAATATTTGTTTCCTTCAAGTGAAGGTACTTTAAATGGTCCACAAACACCATAATGTACTACTTCAAAAGCATGCTTTTCTCTTGGAGCTGCTTCTGATGCAAATGGAAATCTAGGTTGCTTGCCTTTAATGCATATCTCACATGACTTCTCATGCTTCACAATCTTGGGAATGCCATATGTAACGCCCCCATTCTATACCCCAAAATAATCACATATCAAATCATATAGTCACGAATATAAGTATTTTATTTTTCATCAGAGTATATTTACATTAAGGTATAAAAGAAGTGCGTCACAATACCCACGAAACGACTACATGAATATTAAGTTTTAAAAAGAATTAACTCAAAAGGGGTAAATCTCAACTAAAAATAAACGCATGATTCTTCGAAATTACATATTCATGTTTTCTCTTAAAGCGGAAGACTAAAACATATATATATTCACTTAAGACATGACAAAACGTAATTACATGTCATCTGGTTGTTCACAACTTCATTCACATACAAACAAAACATCAAAAGACATTCTACAAGCCTATCTACCCAAAGTTACATATCAGAGCGACCGACACGAGGGAAAAGAACTATACTCCAAAGGAAACCTCCAGCGGATCCTAATCTGCAATGCCTCGTAGGGCATTATAAAACAACAGAAGGGTGAGAAACATATCATAATAATCAAGGCATAAGATATATATATATATATATATATATATATATATATATATATATATATATATATATATATATATATATATATATATATATATATATATATATATATATATATATATATATATATGTATGTATAGGTACTAAATACCTATACCTCATACTTATTCACTACAATGCATAACCATAGATTCTCACCGCATCAAATACACATAGACATAAACGCTCACACTCAACCGTCTATTCATCGGTTAATATCTTTCACATTTATTTATTTGTTAACGCACCTCATCAATTCCTGCACATAGGCATATTTACATATGACAATCGCGATCATACCATGCGATTCATATTAGACTCATCACTACCCTCAATCCTTTTTCCGGACTATGGGTACGTCGCTTATGCTCTACCGGAAACAACGTCTCGGCCATTCTACCCCGGTAACTACCTCACTAAGAACGACGCATCGCCGTTCTACCCTAGTGAGTAGAATCTTTCTACATATACATCGACCTCATTCTCATATTGACTAGACGCAATAAATATATATATATATATATATATATATATATATATATATATATATATACACACACACATACCCTAATACCTTCTCAATGTAATATTTCCAATTCATCATATGGAGATGATAATGCACTCATAGAGACCGACACCTCGATCCTATGCTGCTACAACCATGGTACCGACTCATTCATCCGTCAGATTCTCTTAGAATTCACTCCTCTCGCACTTATGCGGTTACACTATAACTCATCAGATTTTCCTAGGAATCAAATATAAGCATCGCATCAAGCGAGGTTCTGCAGATCCTACACGGGATCAAATATAACCATTGCATCAAGCGAGGTTCTACAGATCCTACACGGGATCAAATATAACCATCGCATCAAGCGAGGTTCTGCAGATCCTACACGGGATCAAATATAACCATCGCATCAAGCGAGGTTCTGCAGATCCTACACGGGATCAAATATAACCATCGCATCAAGCGAGGTTCTGCAGATCCTACACGGGATCAAATATAACCATCGCATCAAGCGAGGTTCTGCAGATCCTACATGGGATCAAATATAACCATCGCATCAAGAGAGGTTCTGCAGATCCTACACGGGATCAAATATAACCATCGCATCAAGCGAGGTTCTGCAGATCCTACACGGGATCAAATATAACCATCGCATCAAGCGAGGTTCTGCAGATCCTACACGGGATCAAATATAACCATCGCATCAAGCGAGGTTCTGCAGATCCTACACGGGATCAAATATAACCATCGCATCAAGCAAGGTTCTGCAGATCCTACACGGGATCAAATATAACCATCGCATCAAGCGAGGTTCTGCAGATCCTACACGGGATCAAATATATACTAACATCATACACCGCAGTGCATACTACACGACACACTCAACATTTATGCCAAATCGTTATGCATTTTTAATCGAATTAAACGATGCACGAAATTGCCCAAACGGCTACAATTCATAACCTAGGATTCACGCCTATCGGCTACCCACAATACATCACGAGCCATCACACCATCTTCTAAATCAAGGAAGGGTCGATCGCAATCGGAACCCCAAGTCACAACTGCACCCAACAGCAGAGAAGACTCATTCTGCTACGTTCGCTACACGCTCGCCTAGCGAGCTGCTAGCGAATGTTCGCCACCTTCTCGCCTAGCGAACTGCTAGCGAGCAAGAACAGAAGCTACAGACTTCGTTCGCTACAGCGAACCCCCAGCGAGCCATTCGCTGCCAGCGAAGGAGACCAAAACACCACTGTCCCAAGTCTGGGACCGTTCGCTACGCACTCGCCTAGCGAGATGCTAGCGAACACTCGCGACCTGCTCGCCTAGCGAGCTGCTAGCGAGCGTCTGCGAACTGAACTTTCTCCCTCTATTCAAAATCCAAACACCCGATGAAATCTCCCGATAAATCCCAACTTGTTCCCAGTAGCCTTAGCCTAACATATATTGACTAATATACGGTATCTAAACGTGATTCTAACCGATAAACATCAGTTCTACCGATTTAACTCATTTATGCCCTAAATGGAAAAATGAGGAAAACATTCCAACAACTAACACAATCCATACATAATCATAAACATTAATAAAATGATGATACTTCACACCCTTACCTGACTATTGTAAGCTTTGGTTGATCTTGATGATTTTCGAAGTTTCCTCTTCTTTCTCCTCTTTTTCTCTTCTCCTTCTTTCTTTCTCTTTTCTTTCCTCCCTTTCTTTTCTTCTCTTTTCTTTCTATTTCTATTCTTTATATTTCTTTCCATTCTATTTCCTCCAATACACCTATTATTCCAATCAATTTCCATAACCCATCCACTTAACCATTAATTGAGACTGTCCGAAATATTTCCCACTAAACTTTCCAAAACTCTACAAATGATAAAATAGCATAATATGTAGACTTAACATATTATCACACTATCCCATAATTAAAATAATTCCAATAACTAAATTAATTAGTTAAACCGAAATTGGGCTATTACAACTCTCCCCCACTTTAGGAATTTTCGTCCTCGAAAATGTCACCTGATTCCAATAATTCTAGATGCGACTCTCGCATCCTAATCCCCCAGATTACCTTCTCCAAAGGAATCCTTTTACATCGAAGTTGCTTCTCGTTCATCAACCCGAACCAACAATACCTTAATAGTCAAATCATTTCTCCTGAATCAATGTACCTCCTCAGTTTAGACACATGAACATATCCTGTAATTCCCACAAGCGACAGCGGTTTGACAGTCTAACAAAACACAGTGGGTGTTTCCCGAGACCTCAAGCTCGACCAACACCAGTTACTATCGTAACTCGCAAAACACATCTTTCCTTGGATCCTCTTGACTTTTTCAGTCGTCTCATGCACAAATCCCAGGTCCAAGTACAACGCTCTCGCCTGAATCATACCAATGCAAGGAGTCCTACACCCTCTGCCATACAAGGTTTCAGATTCACATCTGGCTCAATATTTCGACGATACAACATACAAGCTTTATCACCTCAGCGATATTCCTTACAACCAGTTCCAACCTAGAATGACTAATCCTCATCAACAGGAAAAGGGTCAATCCATTTATTCAACCCTGAATCTTTCAACTGAAATCACATTCCTCATTGTATCCTTATCTTCCAGAACTGTGAGCAAAAGCTTGGACTTTGCTAAGACAGCATCCTTTGTGGCAGCTTCACCCCTTAAAGCCATATGGTTTAACAAATCATTATGCGAAGGTTTAACTTCATAGTAACTAGAATCCTTATTCTTACTCAAGCTATCCCACACAGATTTTGCTGATGTTTCTGGATTCTTCTTCACAAAATGCATGAAGTAAACAGTGATCAAAATAGTCCTTATGGTTTCCCCGTAGCTCTTCTTTGGCTCTTGAAGTTTGATCCCTTTACCATCCCTCGATAGCACTGATATCTCAGGCTTGACATTGGAAAGAAGATCAAACCTCTATGCTATAACTTGCATAAAAATTTTCTTCAGCCCATTATCGGCATTACCGTGCAAAACACCTTAAGTTTTCAAGGTCATCACTCGCCTCAAACCTTTACGGAACAATCGAAGCTCTTAACCTTCGGCACTAACACACAACAGCAACCAACTCTAAGTCAATCTTCAGATAACTTTTCTTGTACCTCTTATTCGCCTTAAAACACACTTAGAACTTTGTTGGTGTGCATTTACGCATCTCCCCAGCGTGTCACCAAGGCATTATGAAACACAACATATGTTTTGGTCGGGTTCGACAAAACCAACACACAGATGGTTGACAGACCTTTTCAAATCTCCTCGAACTTCTTCACAATGACGTAACACTGGCTTCCCTTCCAACACAGATAACATTAGCTCCCGATGTTCAACAATACACCGAGCTACTGTTCTACACTTGTAGCACCCTGGAGAACCACAAGTTCTCCCCCACTTGGATCATTCTTACTTCTGCAGACAATGGTTAAACAACAAACACGTACCGACAGTGTCTTCACACACATGTCGCGTACAAGGGAACAACCAACATTAGACACTTGGCCGGATGGACCGACCTGCTCTGATACCACTTTGTAACGCCCCCATTCTATACCCCAAAATAATCACATATCAAATCATATAGTCACGAATATAAGTATTTTATTTTTCATCAGAGTATATTTACATTAAGGTATAAAAGAAGTGCGTCACAATACCCACGAAACGACCACATGAATATTAAGTTTTAAAAAGAATTAACTCAAAAGGGGTAAATCTCAACTAAAAATAAACGCATGATTCTTCGAAATTACATATTCATGTTTTCTCTTAAAGCGGAAGACTAAAACATATATATATATATATATATATATATATATATATATATATATATATATATATATATATATATATATATATATATATATATATATATATATATATATATATATATATATATATATATATTCACTTAAGACATGACAAAACGTAATTACATGTCATCTGGTTGTTCACAACTTCATTCACATACAAACAAAACATCAAAAGACATTCTACAAGCCTATCTATCCAAAGTTACATATCAGAGCGACCGACACGAGGGAAAAGAACTATACTCCAAAGGAAACCTCCAGCGGATCCTAATCTGCAATGCCTCGTAGGGCATTATAAAACAACAGAAGGGTGAGAAACATATCATAATAATCAAGGCATAAGATATATATATATATATATATATATATATATATATATATATATATATATATATATATATATATATATATATATATATATATATATATATATATATATATATATATATATATATATATATATATATATATATATATATATATATATATATATATATATATATATATATATATATATATATATATATATATATATATGTATAGGTACTAAATACCTATACCTCATACTTATTCACTACAATGCATAACCATAGATTCTCACCGCATCAAATACACATAGACATAAACGCTCACACTCAACCGTCTATTCATCAGTTAATATCTTTCACATTTATTTATTTGTTAACGCATCTCATCAATTCCTGCACATAGGCATATTTACATATGACAATCGCGATCATACCATGCGATTCATATTAGACTCATCACTACCCTCAATCCTTTTTCCGGACTATGGGTACGTCGCTTATGCTCTACCGGGAACAACGTCTCGGCCATTCTACCCCGGTAACTACCTCACTAAGAACGACGCATCGCCGTTCTACCCTAGTGAGTAGAATCTCTCTACATATACATTGACCTCATTCTCATATTGACTAGACGCAATATATATATATATATATACATACCATAATACCTTCTCAATGTAATATTTCCAATTCATCATATGGAGATGATAATGCACTCATAGAGACCGACACCTCGATCCTATGCAGCTACAACCATGGTACCGACTCATTCATCCGTCAGATTCTCTTAGAATTCACTCCTCTCGCACTTATGCGGTTACACTATAACTCATCAGATTTTCCTAGGAATCAAATATAACCATCGCATCAAGCGAGGTTCTGCAGATCCTACACGGGATCAAATATAACCATCGCATCAAGCGAGGTTCTGCAGATCCTACAAGGGATCAAATATAACCATCGCATCAAGCGAGGTTTTGCAGATCCTACACGGGATCAAATATAACCATCGCATCAAGCGAGGTTCTGCAGATCCTACACGGGATCAAATATAACCATCGCATCAAGCGAGGTTCTGCAGATCCTACACGGGATCAAATATAACCATTGCATCAAGCGAGGTTCTGCAGATCCTACACGGGATCAAATATAACCATCGCATCAAGCGAGGTTCTGCAGATCCTACACGGGATCAAATATAACCATCGCATCAAGCGAGGTTCTGCAGATCCTACACAGGATCAAATATAACCATCGCATCAAGCGAGGTTCTGCAGATCCTACACAGGATCAAATATAACCATCGCATCAAGCGAGGTTCTGCAGATCCTACACGGGATCAAATATAACCATCGCATCAAGCGAGGTTCTGTAGATCCTACACGGGATCAAATATAACCATCGCATCAAGCGAGGTTCTGCAGATCCTACACGGGATCAAATATAACCATCGCATCTAGCGAGGTTCTGCAGATCCTACACGGGATCAAATATAACCATCACATCAAGCGAGGTTCTGCAGATCCTACACGGGATCAAATATAACCATCGCATCAAGCGAGGTTCTGCAGATCCTACACGGGATCAAATATAACCATCGCATCAAGCGAGGTTCTGCAGATCCTACACGGGATCAAATATATACTAACATCATACACCGCAGTGCATACTACACGACACGCTCAACATTCATGCCAAATCGTTATGCATTTTTAATCGAATTAAACGATGCACGAAATTGCCCAAACGGCTACAATTCATAACCTAGGATTCACGCCTATCGGCTACCCACAATACATCACGAGCCATCACACCATCTTCTAAATCAAGGAAGGGTCGATCGCAATCGGAACCCCAAGTCACAACTGCACCCAATAGCAGAGAAGACTCATTCTGCTACGTTCGCTACACGCTCGCCTAGCGAGCTGCTAGCGAACGTTCGCCACCTTCTCGCCTAGCGAACTGCTAGCGAGCAAGAACAGAAGCTACAGACTTCGTTCGCTACCTCGTTCGCTACAGCGAACCCCCAGTGAGCCATTCGCTACTCCATTTGCTGCCAGCGAAGGAGACCAAAACACCACTGTCCCAAGTCTGGGACCGTTCGCTACGCACTCGCCTAGCGAGATGCTAGCGAACACTCGCGACCTGGTCGCCTAGCGAGCTGCTAGCGAGCGTCTGCAAACTGAACTTTCTCCCTCTGTTCAGAATCCAAACACCCGATGAAATCTCCCGATAAATCCCAACTTGTTCCCAATAGCCTTAGCCTAACATATATTGACGAATCTACGGTATCTAAACGTGATTCTAACCGATAAACATCAGTTCTACCGATTTAACTCATTTATGCCCTAAATGGAAAAATGAGGAAAACATTCCAACAACTAACACAATCCATACATAATCATAAACATTAATAAGATGATGATACTTCACACCCTTACCTGATTATTGCAAGCTTTGGTTGATCTTAATGATTTTCGAAGTTTCCTCTTCTTTCTCCTCTTTTTCTCTTATCCTTCTTTCTTTCTCTTTTCTTGCCTCCCTTTCTTTTCTTCTCTTTTCTTTCTATTTCTATTCTTTATATTTCTTTCCATTCTATTTCCTCCAATACACCTATTATTTCAATCAATTTCCATAACCCATCCACTTAACCATTAATTGAGACTGTCCGAAATATTTCCCACTAAACTTTCCAAAACTCTACAAATGATAAAATAGCATAATATGTAGACTTAACATATTATCACACTATCCCATAATTAAAATAATTCCAATAACTAAATTGATTAGTTAAACCGAAATTGGGCTGTTACACCATATACCAGCTTCTTAGAATTTAGATGCCATAAGCTTCTGAAATTAAGATGCCCTCATCTCTTGTGTTATAGCTCACTGTCACCTTCAGCGTCTTCTGCACTAAGGAGTTTAGTTTCAGTTGTCTCCACATTCACCTTGAATGTTCTGTTGCCTCTCTACTCAGATTTCATAATCAACTTCTAATCATAATCATACAACTTCAAGAGATTGTTCTTCATAGTAACTAATAAACCTTTCTCAATGAGATGACCTACACTTATCAAATTGCTCTTCATGCCAGAAACATACTAGACATCCTTGATCAGAATAATTTTACCATTCTTCATCTTGACTTTGACATTTAACATACCTTCAAGATTGAGGTATTTATCACCAGCACATATGATCTTTGTCCTCTTTCTAAAGTCAAAATCAACGAGTCATTGTTTGTTTTCAGTTAGGTGATTTGAGCATCCAATTTCGATGTACCACCAGTCTACTAAATATGCACGATCTGATTCAGAAGTCATCAATAGAACAAGTTCATCATCATAATCTCCTTTGGCTATGTTTGATTCTTTTCATTTCCTTTCCTTGTTTAATCAACAGTCATTAACAAAGTGTCCAAACTTCATATAACTATATCATTGAACTTTCCTCTTGTCAAACTTCTCCTTTCCCTTATGATGTTTCTTCTCATTAGAATTGGAGACTTCTGACTTCTAAAAACCACCACCATGTCTCTTCTTAGCTTCTGACCAAGACTGCTTATGGCTCTTCTTCCTAGAAGACGCCTTTAGAGCCTGCTCTACCTCTCTTTCAGAGGTTCTCTCAGTCAGACGTAACTCTTGTGCCTTTAGACTGCTCTGCAGCTCTTAAATACTCATGGTGCTGAGGTTTGTATAATGTTCAATTGTTATAACAATGTAATCAAATTGAGAAGCAAGAAATCTCAGTACTTTCTAAATGATTACTTGTTCTGACAAAGTTTCTCCATAAGATTTCATCTCATTGGTGATCATAATCACTCTAGAGATGTAATATGTTACCTTCTCACTGTTCTTCATGTTGAGATTCTCATACTGCTTACGTAGAGACGGAAGCTTCACATTCTTCACTGATGCATCACTGTCGTAGCACTATACCAGTGTGTCTCATACAACCTTCATCGTTGTCGAATCAATGATTTTATCAAACATGTTCGCATCCACACACTGGTGGATGTAGAATAATGCCTTTTGATCTTTCTTCCTCGTTTCTCTTTGCGCGTTTCTCCGCGCTTCCGTCGCATCTTCCTCAACCAGAACATAATCTTCCTTGACAAGAACAAGAACATCTTTAGCGTCAAACAACAGGCACAGCTGAATTGACCACCGATTCCAATTTGTTCCATCAACACTGGAAACTTTGTATTCAAGCTACCATTTTTGCTATTCATCTTCAGTTTTATGCACTGAAACACATAGATCTTACCAAACACCAGTGTTTCCCAATCCCACAGAATAAAAAAATGTGATTCTGTTACAATTCTGATCAAAAAATTCAACACAAAACAATGGGTAGTTCCAATGTAGGATGTGAAGGTTGAGATTCTGATAGAGTATTGCACGAGTCTTGACAAACAAGTGGTGGATGTGGCCTTTCTTGATAAGTTTGAAGGAGTGGTGTATGGATAGATACATGTAAGAAGATAAAGACAGATGTCGGTGCAATGTGAATAGTTAGGACCTCTAAAGATAAGGATTGTAAGTGACCTTAATTATCGGGCTCTTCTTGAGTAAAAGGAAACAAAGTACGAGTCTCGAAGAAGCTAAAATCGGTAGAGACAATGCATCAATAAATATCTGAGGAATAACATCAATTGCCTTATTGCAGATGAAAGTGGCCAAGGAAAAGACACATAAGGTAATTTACAACAAGTTTATCTTTATCTGGAGTAAGGACATGAACAAAACATGTGCATCCAAACACATGGCAATGATAGATGATACATATTTTGTTAGGGAAACAAAATGGAATATGGTACTTTGTTGTCGAGTACAAAGAAGGTGTGTGATTAATTAAGTAGAGAGTTGTAAGAATCATATCTCCTAAAAATTAACAAGGTACATTATTGCGAAGGAGTATGGTACCAACTATTTCAACTAAGTGTCAATTCTTTCTCTCAGGAACATTGTTTTGTTGAGGAGTATGAGCACACAAGGTCTGATAGAGTATTTTGTATGAAGTCAAAAAAATATTTAAAATATAAAGACAAATATTCACGAGCATTATCATTTTACAATATTTTAATATGGGTAAAAAAATGGTGTGTCTATTTCTTAGCAGAAAGTTTGAAAGATTGAGAAAACATTTGAACTATTTTTATTAAAAATATTCAAGCGCATCTAGAAAAGCCACCAATAAAAAGAAATAAAATATTGATATCCCGGACATATAACAACTTGATTAGGACTCCAAAAATTAAATGAACTATTGAAGGGTGGATTAAGCTCTATCGACGATGAATGAACCAAACCACTATAAATCTTGCAGACACTTTCTCTAACCTCGCCTCTTTTATTTCTTACATAGATATTGTATGCCTAGGCTTTATTGCTTTTCTAGAAATTGTATGCGGTAATAATTTGTGATTTTGGTAGTAATTTCTCGTGTAAAAGTAAGTATGTCTTAAACTAAGCATCTAACGATCTTGGCGATTAAACCTGAAAATTTTGGTCGTAGAATCCTTATCAATTAAATAAGTTTGAAATACACTTCTTGTTTGATTTTGAAAAGCAAACATTTTTGAAAATTGATTTTTAAGAACAATCTATTTAACCCCCCTTCTAGACCATTTGACTACTATATTTTCCCTCAACAATAAGAATATATGTCATCTATGTTGCGCATACACCCCACATAACCTTTCTTAACCCAAACCATTTTTACCTTACATACTGTTAGAGATAATCTTGTGCCCCAATGTAATTCCTCCTCTTAGAACTCTTTAGGATTTTTTTGTCTCCATTTGAACTATTCATCTTTGTTTTAAAGTCTTATGTTTTTCTGATTGCGTATGCATATGATTTTTCTTTTATTCTATTACCTTGTAACCCTTCAGTTCTTTGCTGCTTTACTTTATCAAAGGTCTGAAGTTTGATTTCCCTTGCCTTATAGCCATTTCTCTAGCTTCATACGATGTCTTTCTCGCAAATTTCAATATGTTAACTCAAGTTTTACATGACTCAAGCCAAATGTCCTTGAGTTGACTCTCTAACCAAACTTGATTGTTCCCTCGTGCAAATCTACCCAACCCAAGAAAATCTATCCAACTTTTTCTTTTGTTTGCAATATACAAATCTACTATTCCCGAATTTTTTTCCTGTCGTGCCATAGTTTTAGAAACTAATTTCCAGAATGCCACTTTTTTCAATCAATTTTCCAAATTGCCACATTTTCAAACAAAAGTGGTTTTTTGGGTGAAAGGTTCCGCTCTTCCAATGGGCGGAAGAGTGTAAATTTAAAGAGAGCCGCCCTTCCAATGGGCGGCAGGGTGCAAAATCAGATTTTTTTTTCTTCGTTTTAATTATTTTAATTTATTTATTATATTTTGTTAATCATGAAAAATAATAATAATTAATTTATTAATAATTATTATTAAATTAATAATAATAATTATTTAATTAGAAATAATAGTTATAAAAAAGATAATAATAATAATAAATAAAATAAAATAAAATAAATTATTTTAAGATAGTACTAATTAAAATAAAATAGTACACTAAAATATATAATAATATTTATAAAATAAAATACAATAAAAGAACTAAAATAAATATTTATTTATTTTTGAAATTAAATATGTACATTAAAATTCCTATTCACCTTTAATTAATTTTGACCCGGTCGACGTAAGCGTTGGTGGGTTCCACAGGCAGGAGCTTGTGTAACGCCCCGATTCTGATTTCTCATTTTTGTTGAGTCTTTTATTTTATTTGGATGATTATTATTTTATTTGTGGAATTGGTGTGTTAATATGTTATGTTTGCATATTGTGTTATCTTATCGTTTTTGAAAGTTTTCGAGAAAATTAGGTTGGAGGGTATTTTAGATATTTCTTAATTAATGAATTGTTAGATATTTTGTGAGAAAATGATTTATTAGATATTTTGAGAGAAAAAGTAATAGAAAGAATTAGAATATAAAGATATAAGAGAGAAAGAGGAGAGAAAAAGAAAAAAAAAAGAAAGAAGAAAAAGGAGAGAAAGAAAGGGGAAGAAGAGAAAAGGGAAGAAAAAGAGGAAAAATCTTGGAAATCTTCAAAACAACTTCTAGGAATCGATTTAATCGGGTAAGGTTGTAAAATCTTATTATCTCATCAATGTGTATCATTATGTATGTGTTGTTTGGATTGTTTTGGTTATTTTCTACATATTTCTATTTTAGGTCGAATTGGGCAAATTGATCGAAACCGATGTTTTCACGGTTAGAATTCGAAATAAATTGCGTAGTTTAGTCGAGCAATGTTAGGGCGAGACTATTGGAACTTGTTTGATTGAAATTGGGTGATTTCTTGGCTTTTTGACATTTTTGGATATTTGAGGGTTTGAGTAGCGAAGTATTCGCTAGGCGAATCACTGGCGAGTGAGGTAGCGAAGTATTCGCTAAGCGAGCACACAACGAGCTGCCAGCGAACACTCCCAGACTTGGACAAAATCAAAATGACCAAAACTCGCTGGAGCGAGTGGAGTAGCGAAGGACTCGCTAGGCGAACCATTCTGCTCGCCTAGCGAGCATGACAGCACATCAATTTTTTTTTATTTCCATCCAATATCGATTCTTCAACTCGGATGTGATCAACCTTCTCCTGAAACGTGTAGCTTGTTTGCTGTTATGTGATATGTTGTGGGTAGCCATATGGCGTGAATCCTAGATTGTGGAATTTATTGTGAATTGTGGCCTTTTGGCAAATAAATGCATTGTTTAAATTAAATGTAAATGCATGATAATTGTGATAGAGTTCGTTGCCGTTTAGGTGGTAAAGCGATGCTCGTTGCCGTTTGGCGTAATTGATGTGGATGTATATCGATTGTATGTGATAGTATGAGATGAATGCATGAATATATTGTAAATATGTATGTATTTCAAGAATGTCTTGAGTCATTTTGTATGTGAAGCATAATGATGTACATTCTTGTGTTGTGTGATTCTAATGAGAATCTGTTGTAATGTCGTGTGCCTATGTGAGGTGTGAGCGATGATTACAAACGATTGTGTGCCTATCTGAGGTGTGAGCAATCCATAAACATTGTATGCCTATGTGAGGTGTGAGCAATGGGTGAACATCGTAGGCCCGACGGGGAGTTACATTGGTAACGAGCGATGGTTCCAATAAGTTCCTGAGTGAACTTGAGATGATTGAGTCAGTACCGCATTGCATTTGCATAGAGTCGTGAGTCTGTCTCTATGATTTGTATTTATCATCTTTAATGGTGTATTGGTGAATAAACATAAATGTGTATGTTTATGTAGAATGATAGAATTGTGGAAGTATGCATGATGAATATGCTTGGTTATATATATATATATATATATATATATATATATATATATATATATATACACACACACACACACACACACATTGTGATGTATATGAGTGAGTTGTGATGAATTGTGGTGAGAATATAGAATATGTGTATTTTATGCTATGATATATATAATTATATGCATTGTTGTTATGATAATATTTATCACCATTCTATTGTTTTATGATACTCTATGAGGCATTGTAGAGTAGGTATGCTGGAGGTCTTTTTGTGAAGCGTGTCTTCATTCTTTTGGTCGGTCGGCACTGATATGTAGCACCGGGTAGCTAGGATGTTCATGATTCTTTTGTGATACATTTGTATATGCATCTTATTGATGAATGTTTATGAAAACATGCCTTATGTTGATTGAATCATACTGGATAATATATATATATATATATATATATATATATATATATATATATATATATATATATATATATATATATATATATATATATATATATATATATATATATATATGTTTGATGTTATTCAATGTTTAGATTTTCCGCTTTTATTCTAAATATTGGGATGTGGGTACAAGGACTAAGTTCTTCTGTTGCAAAGTTACCCCATTGTTGCATATCATTTTGTTGAGCATGTGTTGTATCTTTTAATTTCATGCGTAATGTGACTCGCCCCTTTTATACCATGTTTATAATTATACTCTGACGAAATTTTTAATATGTGAATAATTGTTTATGTGATTATTTGGGGGTATAGAAAGGGGGTGTTACAGCTTGTACATTTCCGGTGGACCTTCTACGATCAACCTCAATGTTTTGGGGCTATGTAGAAGGTCCTGCATCATTGCTAGGGTTCATGAATTCAACGACCATATCATCACTGAAATCGTCCACAGTTGGTATCGCCGTCGTACTTCCATAACTTAATCTTGTACCCTCGTTACTCCAACTTGGTAGGTTTGAAGGTGACATTGTGTTAGTCATGTAGGGGGTGTATGGATGTTGGTCTTGAGATGAATTAAGGGTGAAGTTTTGTGAGGGGTAAAAAGAAACTTGTGGTTGGGGTGTTTGGTAGTTGTGTTCTTGTTGGGTAGGTTGAGAGAATGAGTATTGGTTATATTGGGGGTATGATGAGGTTGGGTTTTGTTGTTGGATGTTGAAGGGGGTTGGTTTAAATGATGGGTAAGGTTGATTGTAGTGTTGGCTTGGGGTATAAGGTGGTTGTGTTGGGTTGGGGTTGAATGTTTGTTGTTGGGTGTTAAATATTTGTGGTTGGGTGTTAAATATTTTTTCAGGGGTGTTAAATATTTGTGGTTGGGTGTTACAAGTCATGGAGGGGATGTTTTGGAAGTTTGAAGAAGTTGGTTGGTTACGAGGGTCCCATAAGTATCTATTTGGTGATAGATACAAATTGGTCACAAATCTATACCAATTCATGTATTCCTGTCGCACCCTAATTTTTGACCATAAGATCCCACCTCCTTTTGTGCGTTTCTTACGTTATTTGACTTTATATTTCATATTTATGTTATTGTGATTAACAAGTTTGTGCAGGTACATAAGTTTCAAGGGTAAAATATTGGTTCTCTCTGTTAACAATACTTAAGTATGGCGTGAAGGCCCAATTATGATTTCAAGATATATCCAAGGATTTCCTTAAGGAGTTGTGTGTCCTACCGCGAGCTATGAATATGGTCATAATTATCAAGATTTTTCTTCACAAAGTCAATGGGAGAATGCCGTTGGTTCAAATCAATATCCTAATCATAGTCATAAACCAAAGTCAATCTATGTGACTACATTTTGAGTTTATCAATGAAGAGTCAAGATCCACATTACAATTTCAAGGATCTTTAGTCCATCCCGACTCTTAAAGAGAGTTGTTTGCTACGAATTCATTGGAAAGGTTTAGTTAGCTTTGTGTTATACAGAGGTATGACATTTCATTTCTTCAAGAAAATAACAGCTAGCCTACGAGCAATACACTTTGGAATGCTAAGAGCCTTGGGAGATACCATACAACATGTAAATCCAGATATTTCTTCTTGGCTAATCAATCAAAACAACTGTCGAGATCTCTCTGTTAAGTTTACGCTACCGCCATTTGAAAACCACTTTTAATTAAGTATGGTTAATGCAAGCGTTATCTTTTTTTGCTGTTATTACACCGGTCAGAGGGGGTCCCCTTTCTCTTTGGTGGCTAACTAATTAATTACCATCCTGATGTTGGGACTTTGATCGATCTTATCTAAGTTTGTCCAAGAAGATCCACACTTTCATGACCACATAGCTTCCCATTGGATTCCGGCTGGACTGATTTAGTTTTTATTATTATTTACTTGTGCAAAACAAGAGAAACGCAATAAAATTCAAGGCATGTCAAATTTGTTATGATCACCAATTAACACAAGGGTACACATAAATATTTGTGATGATACAAGGTTTTTTCCTGACTAACAATTTCATTAACCCATCCTAAAAACAAGCGGGATCACCAATCTTTAATTGTTCTAACATAGTAACTTAATGCCTCTGTGCAAGAAGTCCGTTTTCTCCACTCGAAGACATTTCCCAGATAGCTCTCATGCTTCACACTACGGTGATGTCGCACAGTTTTGATCATTGGCTGCAAAACAACATACAACAATCTACTTCCCTACAGAACTTTATTTGGAATTATAAATTGCAAGAATGGAGAATCTTCCGCACCGCCTTTCCATCAATACTACAAAGGAAAATAAAAAGCAACCATCAATACTCAAAGGAAAAGTTAAAATGCCATTAATAAGCAAGTAGTAAATTCAGAGGAAAACCATTCATGCCACCGTCAACACTAAAGCGGTTAATCCAAAAACAAGCCACTTGCCTAAAGTCTCTGCATAACAGAAGGACATGTTCTAACCAAATGCAATCCTGAATCTTATCTTTCTCAGGACCTTGCTCCACGCCTTGTTTCCTGCAAAAACATGACAGTAATCATAGTTAGAGGTCTCTAACTTTAAAGAATCATATCCGGCAAACTCACAGTTAAGAAGGATGGGGAGTGTATTTAGAGGGGAAGAAAGAGGTTGTCGTACCGTGTTTTTCTTGCTTTCTCAAAAGAGAGTTTCCCAAAAACAAGCCAACATACGCAATTAATTAATTAAAAAGGAAGTATAAGCAACAACAGTAAGCACTGATTGGAAGAAAGGTGCTGTCAGTATAAACGGTGACAGAAGCGGTTAACACGAGAAGCATAATACGGGCATAATATTTGCTAAAATCATAGCACATAACTCACAACTTCATAGACAGTAAGTAGCACGTGTGAATCAAGTCATGTAATAGTCACTTCCCAGACCCAACAAGCCCTGATTGTAAACTACGATCATTATGGAGTCGTTAACCAAGTTGCGGAATGCATGAGAAATTAAGTCTCGATAGATTTGAAAGTGAAGGAAAACAATCGACAATATAAAATCACAAGCATCAAAAACAATGAAGAAATTACTTACTGAACCAAGGGATTTAAGGGGGACTTGCTCCAAACTTCCGCCAAAGTGATCCAGACATGTCTGCACAACCTGCATACCGAAAGAAAGCTACTAAAGATTTAGATCTTTCAAAGAGATTTTCGCAAGAAAATGAGACACATGGAGGGTTCAATGTCTAAAGCTAACCTTGCTTTCCCGGACTGCTCTGCTATGGCTGCTAAGCTCCGTGCGATGAATAATAACGCTGAAGAACAAGTTCGTTCTCAGCAACACGAGGTAACCCATCTTGTTCATCCTGCCACAAACCAAAGATACCTCTATTGTATCTCGGAGTCGATTCAATCTTGCGACATTCTCGGAAATCCCTGCGAAGATTATAGAAATCATAGCATATTTATAAGATTGAGGAAGAAGAAAGCACACAACTTAGAAATCAAGTTACTTAGCTGTTACAAGCGAACAAGAAACTCCACAAGAGGAATGAATAGGATTCTCGTTCGGTTTCATCGTTTCTTCATCTTCTTGCTTCTTACAAGGGTTTCTTTATCCTCGCCCCTCCCGCACTGATACTGGTTATGTAGGTTCAGATACTGCAAGAATTCTGAATCAGGAGCATGGTGATGTTCATCGAATACATTGCTCTAGAAAAAGATAGTATCTCAAGAAGGTGCAGACTTCACCCTGACAATGATATATACAGAGATCAAGAACATCATAAATCTCATATAGACAAATGAGTGGCAATGTGGATACCGTAAGAAACCCTTCTGCAAAGAGAAACATCTTGATCAGCATTTTGACAACAGACACTCCAATTTACTTAACTTGAATGAAAGCCAGTGCTTAGCAGATGTATGTGGAGTATTGCACCGTGACCGTGACACCAATTCCAACCCTGCAGATAATTAGGATCCAATCATCAGACGAAAGTAGAAAACACTTCAAGACAAATTGTGTTCAAAACAATGAATTAAAGGTTACTTGTTTTCTGTTTCAAAATCAAACGACACAATCGCAAGCAATGAAGATTTCTACCAATGAAGAGGAAGGAGAGAACACCTCGAAGTAAAAATGAATCGAAGTTGCACCATGGGAATGTTCAGGAAGAGATAGGTTTCTGCAGAATCATAAGAGGGTAAGTTATCAGTTCATTAATTAAGAATCGAAGCAATCCAAACATATAGTACGCATTGAACTTCTACCCCAAAAACTTCAAAGAGCACTTGGTACGAGACTCGGTGAAGGTTATGGCACTCTAGCTAATAATTCCAACAGAAGAAAATTCCCTGTAATATCCAAAACCGTATCAATGCTGTCTAGAAAGGATACCGCATACTGTAAACCCATAATTTCGACAAGACCATAATTTCGACAAGATTAAGATTCAGGCTTTAAGGTCATCTTTGTCGAAGGATAGCATCAGGAGAAGAATCCAAGAATTGCTGACAAGGTTTTAAAGTTTCATTGTTTCGACCAGAAATAGATATAATGTTCTGGCAGAATAGTTTGGAGAGTTTGTGACTAAGGGCTTCGACAGAAGAAGTTTGTTAATAAAAGATAAGGTTGGCAAGTGCTGAAGAGTTTTTTTTTAAAAGGGTTTCGACAGTTTTGAAGAGTTACAGGGTTTCGTCACCAAGGAAGAGATTCAAATTTCAAAAGGTTGTAACCTTTGGCAGTTGGACACATGGAGGTTTCAGAGAAGAAATTTACATGCAGGCTGACACTTGTCGTTTAGTTATAGTTTTTCCGTTCTAAGCAGTTATTCTGTTTGTGTATAAATAGGATAGTTTGTGGTTAGAATGTGTGTGTGAAAATTTGTACAAAATTCCTGTAAAAACTCTAAGTACCCAGTGTGAGAGAAAATGAGTCTAGTATTTGGAACAATGTACGTTTAAACACCAGTTATATTTCAAAGTCATTTTAAATTACTTGTTTATTCTTCAAGTTCATTACTTGTTTATTTTCAAAGTCATTTTACATTTCATTTACTTTTCTGCAAGTTTTAGCCTTTCGACATTTCTTTGTTCTTGTTTAAACTTTTAACCTTATTTCACCTTTAAGTTAAAACTTTCGTTACTTACAAAATCAAAGTCCTTAGTACTTTGACAACATTGATAAAACAAACCACAAATTAGTCACCAAAAGTCTAAGAGTATTTCGACAGAAACAAATGCACATGTATCCTAGGACTTGTATGGTTGGTCCTGCAAGTAACCCAATTTTCTGAAGAAATTGGTTAACCAGAGGTTGTTCGCCAGAAAACACAGCGAACAAATTGGCACGCCCAGTGGGACCAGTGTATTTGATAAAATCTAATAGAAATTTCTAGACAAATTGTTCCTTGCTACGTTGTATGATTCTTAGAAGCGGTAAATTAGCCGTAACCGACGTAGAGAGACCAAAGAGAACAAGAAGAAGAAACATGGCTAACTTGCCAAATGCTTCAAATATTTCTGACGAAACCATTCCAGTTTCCAATCCTATCCCTTCGTCAGGAACAATACCAGTGTCTGGCCCTGTTTTAGAACAGATTAGGCCTCCTTTGGGGGATTCCATACCAACGGGTTCAGGATCCCAGAATGCGCCTAGTTCTTCCACCATGGGACACGCCAGACCCTTGGGAACCCCTCCTCCTGGAGGAAATACATTCAGGCCATATCTGAATTATTCTCAGCCTTTGGTTGGGAGAGAACAACCGTACGGAATGCCAACTTCAATGATGGCAAGCCTACATAATTCGTCACCATTATTCTCTGATGCCATGGTTCAAGTGTCATCACCATTGCAGGGATCAGGATATGGTGGAAATGGAAATAGAATGAATCAAATTCCACCAGGTTTTCATATGCCCGCTATGACAAACCATTCTGCACAAGTAATCCGTCAACAGATGGATGAAAGCAATCATGATATGGTGCAGGCTTTGACACAACAAATGGGAGAAGTGTTCAATCCCTTAATACAAAACACTACCCAAACAAACCAAATATTGGCAGAACAGATGGCACGCATTGCTGATTTTTTTGGAGTCCCACAAGCACAACAAAGAATGCAATTAAACCAGAATCCTGCCAATAGGGCTGTCGAAGAGGAACTCACTATAAACCAAAGGCCCTTAGGGAACCCTCAGGAAAATCCCAGGGGGCAAGAGGTGATGGTCGAACAGCCTAATGTAGAAGAGCCTATTCGACAGGAACCAAGAAGGATAATAGTCCAGAGAAACCAAAATGCTGACGAAGTGTTACAGCAGAGAATGCGTTACAATAACATGCCTGTCGAAAATAATATTGCCACCATGGTGGAGAGAATAATGGCACAAAACGGAGTAAACGTAGGATTACAAAGGCCTAGTTATACTTCCCCCTTGTCTGAATTTATCTTACAACAAGAGTTACCACCAAGGTGGAAAGTCCCCAAATTCACAAAATTTTCAGGGGATACTAGTGAATCCACCATAGAACACGTGGCACGTTATTTGATAGAAGCGGGAGAGATTGCTAATAACGAGAACTTAAGGGTGAAGTATTTCCCAAGTTCTTTGACAAAAAACGCTTTCACTTGGTTTACGTCACTTCCTCCAACTTCAATTTTTACTTGGGCCCAATTAGAGAGATTGTTCCATGAACAATTTTATATGGGACAAACCAAGATAAGTTTGAAAGAGTTGGCAAGTGTCAAAAGAAAATTTTCTGAACCCATAGATGACTATTTGAATAGGTTTAGATTATTAAAAGCCAGATGCTTTACGCAAGTGCCGGAACAAGAACTAGTCGAAATGGCTGCAGGGGGTCTTGATTATTCCATAAGGAAAAAACTGGATACCCAATATCTGAGAGACATGGCACAGTTGGCAGACAGAGTAAGGCAGATAGAAAGACTAAAAAATGAGAAATTTAGATCAAATAAAAACAAGAAGGAAAGAGTGGCCTATGTAGGAATGGTTCAAGATGATTACGACGAAAACGAACCAGTCATTTTCGACCAGCAAGAAATTGATCTTGCAGAATTAAAGCAAGGCCCTCCATATTCTTGTAAAGTTTTAGCCCCGTCGAATGGAAAAAGTCCAGTCGAAATGGAAAAGAATGACAGGTTCCCTAAAAGAACCTATACATTCGACATCACCAAGTGTGATGAGATATTTGATTTACTAGTCAAAGATGGTCAGTTAATAAAACCAGCAGGCACTAAAGAGCCTCCTATAGACCAACAGAAAAAGAGAGGTTTTTGCAAATACCATAATTTCTTGGGTCATAAAACTTCTCAATGTTACCTTTTCAGGGATCTTGTCCAAAATGCAATCCAAAGTGGAAGGTTGAAGTTTGGAGACAAAGGCAAGCAGCAGATGAAGATTGACTCCAATCCCATGCAGATTGTGGAGGCAAATTATGCTGAGCCAGAAATGGTAAACGTAGTCGAAATGGAGATCATGGCAGAAGAAAATTCTGAAATGGTAGGAGTTACTGAAAGTTTCGACACCAACTTCACCATGATAGAAGCTGCTGAAGGTTTCGACACCCATGTCAATGTGGTGGAAGAAGGTGATAATTCTGCTGGCCAGGCTGAGGCAAAAGAAGTCAAAGTTTCTGAAGACTTCGACAGTGAGAATGCCACTGAAACTACTGAAGGTTTCAACGGAAGAAATGCAGTCAAAGTGGGAAGAAGCTTCGACAAGAAAAACCGTGAAGGAGATGCTGAGCAAGGGGTGATCTGGGACACTTTGGGAGAGTCAAATGGGAAATTCGACTTCATGGTGAAATATTCAGCACCACCAAGCTCCGAAACAGATGCCAACGAAATCAAACCCACAGGATGGGGAGATTCTTTCAAAAGGGATGACGAAGAGGAGGATAGCAAAACCCTCGCTGCCCAAACAGAGGTCACTGAAGGCCCTGACCAAGAGGAGATTAAAACACCAGGGACTGATGACAATTCCCTCACTGTCAAACAAATGAACAGTGATACCACCAAAAATGAAGAACATCCTGTCGAAAGGGTTGCACATTGCTGCAAATACATCTATAAGGGCTTACACCCAAAAGGCAATGTTAGTCAGTCAAAGGAGGACATCCCAGAGGAAATCATGCTAGTCGAAAAAATGAACAAATTGAAAATTACAACTGAACAGAGTGCTGGGATTCATATGGTGGAAATCACTCAAAAGGGAGGACCAGACATCGACAAGGGAAAGAAGCGTCAAGAGGAGCATCAGAAGCTGGTTTACCCAGAAGAGAACGAGAGTCTGGTTGAATTCATCCAGAGGTGTCAAAGGAAGAATGCAGAAGTCATGCTTTGCCCAAGATGCAGTGCTGTGTTCGACAAGAAAGCAGCTGATGACTTAGAAGCAGCAGTAAAGACCCAGAGGAAAAGAAATTGGGGAACAGTCCCACCAACCAGAAACGAAAGATTCGACCCAAGAAGAGGGGAGCATCACAGTCAAGGGGTCGGAGAAAGACGTTTCAACACTTACAAACCATCCAACAGGCCAAATGATGACAAATGGGTTCAGCCTATAAGGGATGTCCAAGGTCAGAAGAGATGGAAGAGTTTTGAAGTGAACAGGGGTCCTTCCATGGAAGTTAAAAAGGAGGCAAAGCCAAAATACGTCTCTGAAAACTACAAAGGGAAGAATCCTATGTCCAGATCCCAATGGAGAAGATTCCAAAGGCAGAAGAAAATTGAAAAGAAAACTGTAGAATACCAAAAGGTTGGGCAGAAGGAAGCTGAATTAAGCAAATGTGTGCAGATTTCGAACAAGGGAATGCCCCTGGCAGAAAAAGAAATCATTCAGAAGAATAGATCTGGTGACACCACAGAGGTGCAGAAAACAAACAATAGAATGCCAGTGGACGAAGAAGTCACAGATGAATTTGGTTCAGAATCAGATGCTTCTTTCGACGTAACTTGCAATGTGGTTTCTGTACTACCCAGAGACTTCGACAGGATAATGGAAGTCGAAGACGAAGAGGATGACATGATGGATGATAGCATAAGCTTGAAGCCTGTATGCTACTACATAATGAACAATGGCTGTGTCGAAGAGCAAAATGCCTTCTTCGAAAGGCCAGATGATGCAATGAAGGCTCACTTAAAGCCTCTCTTCATAAAAGGAAAGGTAGAAGGTGTAGGTGTCAACAAAATTCTGATAGATGGCGGAGCAGCTGTAAATTTAATTCCTCATTACATGATAAGGAGAATTGGAAAAGATGACTCCGACACTAAACCTCACAATATGGTGTTGTCCAACTATGAAGGTAAAGTGGGAACAACACTGGGAGTAATACAATTGAACTTGACTGTGGGATCCATCACCAGGCCTACAATGTTTGTGGTGATAGCATCAAAAGCAAATTACAACTTGCTGTTGGGAAGAGAATGGATCCATGGGATTGGGGCTGTGCCATCCTCCATGCATCAAAGAATAGCAATCTGGAGGCCAGATGGGATTGTCGAAAACATTGAAGCAGATCAGAGTTACTTCACAGCTGATGTGAACAATATCACTAGTCGTAACTTCGACAAGAACCTAGCCCATATAGCACCATGCAATCCTGCGGCTTTCGACCTGACAGCTTCCGACAACGCGTACTGTTCCATGTACCTCCATCCTACACATGGTTTCCAGTGGGATAAAGAAATAATTGGGGAAACAAATTACACTTGGGGAACTGCCCACGTCAACCCAACTGGATGGGGAAGTGAATTCAGTGAAAATGACTGAAATTTCAGCAATGGAAAGGATTTCGGCTTATATAGCCGAAAAACAACACAAAGCGGCCCTTGAGGCTGAAGTAAGAAATATGGCTGTCGAAGCCAGCACTCAGGTTGTCGAAGGACAACACCCTCAAGAAAATATTGAGGAGCAACATGCAAATCAGAGTTTTGAAGAAGACTCAAATGGTGAATGGCAGAACCAAAGACTTGATGCCATTTATGATGACGAACCTTTGGGGTTCGAAAAGGATCCAAACTCCACCAATATGAAAATGGTGGCACAGGATCCCTTAGAGGAGATTAATCTAGGACTGGGGGCAGAGAAAAGGCCCACTTACATCAGTGCCAAGTTGAATCCTCAACTCAGAATCGAAGTAATCCAGCTGCTGAATGAGTTTAAAGACTGCTTCGCATGGGATTATGACGAAATGCCTGGTTTAGACAGAAGTTTAGTGGAATTGAAGTTGCCAATTCTGGAAGGGAAGAAGCCAATAAAACAGACCCCCAGACGCTTTGCACCTGAAATTCTGTCGAAGATCAAAGAAGAGGTCGAAAGACTTCTAAAATGCAAATTCATCCGTACAACAAGGTATGTCGAATGGATTGCTAATATTGTTCCTGTGATTAAGAAAAATGGCACACTAAGGGTGTGTATTGATTTTAGAGATCTAAACTCAGCCACCCCTAAGGATGAGTATCCTATGCCAGTAGCAGAAATGCTAGTAGATTCTGCAGCAGGCCATGAGTATTTAAGTATGCTTGATGGCTATTCTGGTTATAACCAGATTTTTATTGCTGAAGAAGACGTTCCAAAGACAGCCTTTCGTTGTCCAGGAGCAATAGGAACATATGAATGGGTGGTAATGCCCTTTGGTTTGAAAAATGCTGGAGCTACTTACCAAAGGGCTATGAATTCTATTTTTCACGATTTCATTGAAACGTTTATGCAAATTTATATAGATGACATTGTGATTAAATCTGCTTCAGGCTTCGACCATATTAACCATCTCCGACAGTCCTTTGAAAGGATGAGGAAGTTTGGTTTGAAAATGAATCCTCTTAAATGTGCTTTTGGTGTGCAGGCTGGGGATTTCTTAGGCTTTGTGGTCCACAAAAAGGGGATTGAAATCAATGAAAACAAAGCTAAAGCAATAATGGAAGCAAAAGCGCCATCGACAAAGAAGGAATTGCAGTCTCTACTAGGGAAAATCAACTTCCTCAGAAGATTTATCTCCAACCTTAGTGGAAAGACTCAGGCCTTCTCACCCTTGCTTCGACTGAAGAAAGAGGGTTTCACTTGGGGGCAAGAGCAACAAGCTGCTTTCGACAAGATCAAGGAGTATTTGGCAAATCCCCCAGTCTTAATATCTCCTTGCCGAAAAAGAAGCATGAGGCTCTACATATCAGCATCTGACAGAACATTAGGAAGTATGCTTTGTCAAGAAGATGAACATGGCGTCGAAAGAGCCATTTACTATCTCAGCAGGGTCTTGAATGATGCTGAAACTAGGTATAGCATGATAGAAAAATTATGTTTATGTGTATATTTCTCTTGTATGAAATTAAAGCATTATATAAAACCCGTTGATGTACATATATCTTCTCATTTCGACGTAATAAAGCATATGTTGTCTAAGTCTATTTTACATAGTCGAATTGGAAAATGGGCTTTAGCCTTAACTGAATATTCTTTAAAATATATGCCTCTAAAAGCTGTTAAAGGGCAAGTAGTTGCTGACTTTATAGCTGACCACTCCATACTTGGAGAGGAGACAAATTATGTCGAAAAAGAGCCTTGGAGGTTATATTTTGATGGTTCCAGTCATAAAAATGGAACAGGTGTTGGGGTGTTAATTATTTCTCCCAATAAAGTTCCAACAAAGTTCAAGTACAAAATAGAAGGATTCTGTTCAAACAATGAGGCAGAATATGAAGCCTTAATTGTTGGACTTGAAATCTTGTTGGAACTGGGGGCAACAGAGGTCGAAATAATGGGTGACTCTGAATTGGTGATAAAACAATTGACGAAAGAGTACAAATGTGTCAAAGAAAATTTGATCATGTACTTTGTGATAGCCAACAGATTCCTCAAGAGATTCGACAGTGTAGTTTTTAGACACATCCCCAGATTAGAAAATCAGGAAGCAAATGACTTAGCCCAGCTGGCTTCAGGGTATAAAGTGTCGAAAGAAAATCTGTTGAAGTTTGTCGAAGTGAGAGGAAAAGTTTTATCTACTAAGCTGTCCCCATCTGATTTGGAGACAATAAGATTGGGATATGGTGATCAAGAAAACTTTGAGATTTTCAATGTGGGTAATCTAGAGGATGGAGATTGGAGAAAACCCATTAAAGATTATTTGCAAAATCCAAATCAAACAGTCGAAAGGAAGATAAAGTACAGAGCCTTAAGTTATGTGCTCTTTGGAAATGAACTGTTTAAAAAGACTGCAGAAGGAGTTCTACTAAAATGCCTTGGAGAGACTGAAGCGTACATAGCTTTGTCGAATGTACACAGTGGTGCATGTGGTGCCCACCAAGCAGGACATAAAATGAAATGGCTATTATTTCGACAAGGAATGTATTGGCCAACCATGTTGAAAGATTGCGTCGAATTCGCAAAGGGTTGTCAGGAATGTCAAATCCATGCAGGCATACCTCATGTGCCAGCAAGTGAGTTACATTCTATTATAAAGCCTTGGCCATTCAGAGGATGGGCTTTAGATTTGATTGGTGAGATTCGACCAGCTTCTTCAAAAGGGCAGAAGTACATTTTAGTAGGAGTAGACTATGTCACTAAATGGATTGAAGCCATACCTTTGACAAATGTAGATCAGGAAGCAGTCATAGATTTCATCCAGAAACACATAGTGTATAGATTTGGAATACCAGAGACTATAACCACTGATCAAGGATCTGTGTTTACTGGCAGAAATATGCAAGCATTTGCAAGAGAGACAGGTTTTAAGTTGTTGACTTCGACACCTTATTATGCCCAAGCAAATGGCCAGGTCGAAGCAGCCAACAAAGTGGTGATAAACCTGATAAAGAAACATGTGGGTAAAAAACCCAGAAATTGGCATAAGACTCTGGATCAAATCCTTTGGGCTTGTCGAACCTCTCCTAAGGAAGCAACTAACTCCACCCCATTTAAATTAACCTATGGACATGATGCAGTATTGCCTGTCGAAATCTGTTTACAGTCAATACGAATTCAAAGACATCATGAGATTCCATCTGAAATCTATTGGAGTATGATGATGGATGAATTGGTTGATTTAGACGAAGAAAGGTTGCGTGCTTTAGAATTAATAAGAAGGCAGAAAGAGAGAGTTGAAAAGTTTTATAACAAAAAAGTAAAACTCAAAGCCTTTTTAGTAAATGATTTAGTCTGGAAAGTGATCTTGCCCATGGAGAAGAAAGACAGAGTGATGGGAAAATGGTCCCCTAAGTGGGAAGGACCTTTCAAAATTTTAAGAGCTTTTTCCAATGGTGCATACGAAGTCGAAGAAATAGAAAAAGATAGAAGAGTGATGAAAATAAATGGGAAATACTTAAAAAAGTATAAACCAACACTGCACGAAATAAAAATTAGAACAAACTAAATTACAAAGGAAACTTGTCTTCGCCAAACAAATGGCGTAAAATAGCATTACATATAAAAGTGCTAGAAGGAAATATCCCAAAACAAGTAAAATTCCTAAGTCCTATTACAAAATCACTGTCGAAGGAATGTGGTTTTGAGCTCGTCGAATTTTTTCTTTTGGAGTTGAATTCGACGCTCACAAAGGCTTTTGCTGACAGTCATTTCGTCAAGCTCCCTGTGAAGTCGCTGGGCTGTTTCTGCATGTTGTAGCCCCTTCTGGAGTTCACTGTCTATTGCTTCCTGATTTGGTTTTTGAAGAGAGGCCTGGCGTTCTTTTTCTTGGAGGATTTTTCTTTGGAGATCAGCAATTTGGGCTTGGTAGGCTTGAATATTGCTGTCACAATCAGCGGCAGCTTTGGTATATTCGTCAGAAAGCTTATTCAGCTCTGAAATCCTTTCTGTCGAAGAAGCCACTGTGTTCCATGCTGAAACTTGCTCCTCAGACTTGGCTGTGATCTTTCGGGAGAATTCTTTTTGTCGAATCAGATCAGCGCTGGCAGAATCAATCAAAGATATCAAATCCATCACCAGATGGCTTTCCTCAGTCGAAGCCTCCAGCAAGTTGGCACTTTTTAGGAGCTTCTTCAGATCATATTGAGCAGAAGTATTCTCAGCCAAGACCTCAAACAGGTCAACTCCAAGGATCCTTGCCTTGATCTCATCCATGATGACATTAATTGGTTGAAGGTCGGAAGTGGCCCCTGAAGCTGTCGAACCACTGGCAGAGGAATCGTGGAAGTTATGCCTGGTGTCGAGTAAAGCTTTTAAGTATTCAAAGGGTTTTCTAGCCTTCAAACTCTCAATTTCTTCATGGGATAAACTCGTCGAAGCAGTGCCCAAAGAGGTTTCGACAGGAGCCTTTGATGAAGGGGGAATGTGTTGAGAGGTTCCTCCAATGCTCAAGTTAACTTCTGGCTGGTTCGACAGAGTAACAACTTCTTCAACATTGTCTTTGTTAGCCGTGATGGTGTTAGTTGGATCTGGAGTTTGTACATCCTGAGAAGTGGCATTATCATCAGTGTTTGGTATAGCAGCAGTTGTTGGAAGTGGTACATCTTGATCTGAAATAATTTTTTCGGCAGTGGGGTCTGGTCGAAAGGGAGAGTTGTTGTCGGAAGACTCAGAGTCACTAAGGTCGAATTCATCCAAGGTTTGAGGCCCATGGATCCCTGCATCTGGAGTGGCATCATCCCGGAGTCTTTCAGCCAGAGTCCTCTCAGAATTAGAGGGAGCATGCTCTTCTTGGATTGCAGAGATCTCTTCGACATCAATAACGACCTACAAAAAAAAAAAACACAAAAGAAGAACTTGAAGATAAAGATACATTCAGTCAAGGCTGGATTGGTGATTGTCGAAATGATTACCTGAGGAATTTCAGTATGGGCACTTGAGTCCCCACTTCTTTCGCTCCTTGAAGGAACTTTGTTGACTGGACTGGCAGGTGGGGTTCGTCTTTGGACCAGAGATCTTTGGGACGCCACTGTTTTAATTTTTAAACCTTTGTTTCTTTTCAAAGGCTGGGGTTCAGGGGATTCGTCCTCGGATTCTTCGACGCTTGTTTCTTTTTCTTCTGTTTTCCTTTTCTTTGCTGGGGTACGAGTTACCTATAAGAGAAAGAGAAGAAGTGTTTAGTATAAGAAAGTATGAAGTATACAAATAAGGAGGGATGTTCTGTTTGTGTCGAAACCTTTTTTGTTGTTGAAGGGGTTTTTTCGACTGCTTTTGAAGAAGTTCCTTCGCCAGTAATCTTCCTGACAATTCTAACAGCTGAAAAAGAAAAGTTGCATGAACATTGATATAATAATAAAAGGAGTTAGAAACAAAAAAGAGAAATATGGTCTCTTCGACACCTTCAAGAATGGGTTCGTCTATAGTAACGTGTTCAATCCCAATATGAAGGTGCCCAGTGAAGTTGTGCAGATGATACTTCGTCGCAACCACGCGTTTGGCAAGTTTTTTGTTGCTTTCACGAAGCAGTTTTAAGGCTGATCCACATACAAACCAATCTGGAAATGGAGGACACAAGGCCACTCCAAATTCTGCAGAAGGAAGTGGAGGGAATTTTGGAGGAAAGGTTGTGAATGCAAAGTCGTAGTGTGCATGTGGTGGAAGGGATGAAGGAAACCACAATTGGTCTAATTTCTCTGTGAGTTTGAATTTTAAAGATCTTGCTGCTTCAGCTATGGTTCGACGAAGATCATCAGGCCTGTAAATAGTTTCAAAATACTTTTGAAACTTTTGAATTTCTTTTATATGTTGGTCTGTACCTTTTTTCTTTTTGTCCTGCACAAAGGAAAAAGCATTTGTCAGAAGAGCAGTGAAAGTTGCTACGTCGAAAAAGTTGTTGATGTAGTATTCCTTCCACCAAACGTCGAACTCTGCAGTGCAGAGGAAGTTTGGTACAAAGATGGTGGGATAGACCTCCAGAGTTGGGTCGAAATATTTGTTGTACAGTTCTAAGCTCTTGTCGAAATGGTGAAATGAGTTGTAGAAAATGATAGCACCTTTCTTGTGGTAGATGGGCTTTGTCTTCGTCTGGATTAATCCAAACTGCCTGGCTACCAGATTGGGTTGATATACAATGAGAGATACCTTTGTATTGTTGAGGCTATGATGAGAAAAGAAGTGTCTGGGCATAAGAAAAGCTTCCCAAATGGAGATGTAGGAGTCTTCATCTTTCTGGTCCTCCACTGGGAGTCTTCTGGTGAACCATCTTGGACCTACTTGTCTATTGGCGAAGGGTGCCATTGAAGGAGAAAATTTATAGCGTTTTGCGAACATCATGATGTAGCCAGTAAATGCTTGTCGAAGGCTTACATTCTCATCAGTGGGGGTCAGTTGGACCAGCCTAGGCCATTCGACACGCCTTTCTTTGACTGTTTCTTCGACAACAGGCATTTTGTTAGGGATGAAGTTTTCAAAAGTGGCATTCAGCCATAGTTGTAGAAGCCAAAAGGGGCCTGTGAGACTGATGTTACCCTTTTCTTTGAGGGATTTGAGATTGCTGACACTTTCACTTAGAGATTCATAAAGGTTTGCTAGAAGCAACTCACTCAGGCAGAATGCAACTCCATTATGAAGCTGATTAGCCATAATGATGAAACTTCTAGCCACCTGAAGGGACCTTGTACAAAAGACAAATTTGGACAACCATAGGCTGAGAAAGGCAATGTGCTCTTCATCAGAGACTTCTTCATGACTTTCGCCTTGGTGATGGGCTATAAAAACAGAATACCCAGCATGCTTGGTGTCGAAGCCTATGGGATCCTTGTTCAGATGTTCAGGGTTAAATATTTCCCCTAAAGGACTAAGGCCAGTTATGGCTGCTATGTCGAATAGGGTGGGAGTCATCATTCCACAGGGTAAGTGGAAAGTGTTGTAAGTACTATCCCAAAAGTACAAGGAGGCCAACAGCATGTTTTGGCAATAACGGGGACCTTCTTTCGACAACTGGATTAAGTTATAAATTCCAGTTTTCTTCCAAAATTTTTCTTTGGCTTTTTCAACCCTAGTTAACCATGTTTGGTACTCAGAGGGATCCTTTGTCAGAGGGGGACTCCTAAAAATCCTATTTTGATTTAGATAAGACAGATCTATCTCTGTCGAAGCCATAGGGACTTCAGGTTCTTTTGATGAGGTTTCGACAGGTTTAGGGTTTTTATTAGCAGCTATGGGTTTGGAAGCAGAATAGCAAGGGTAAAATTCTTTTAAACGCTTAGGGTCCATAGTAGGATCAAAAATGGGGCCTAACATAGCATGATGGATTCCAGAAACAGAGATAGGAATTATTACCTGTGACCTGTAAATGCTTGCCTTTTCCCTTTCATTTGGGGGTTCTGGGAAGTACTGTTGATGCTGAGTTTGGGTAGGCCCAGATAATACGTGAGCAGGAGGAAGATCCTTGGTTTTCTTTGCCTTCTTTGCACTCTGTCCAGTGGTAGTCTTGGGAGGAGCCATTGATTTGTTGAAGATGGTGAAGAAACAAGAGCTCTGAAAGACTTGGAAATGGAGTTTTCACGCTTGGGTAAGAGAAGATTAGAGAGAATGGAAAGTGTGAAATGTTATTGAAAGTGGTATTTATAGAGTTTTGAAATAAATGAATAATAAAAAAAGAAAGAAAATGAAAAGACTTTTTCAGTTGGGAAAAGGGAAACATGCATGTTAATCCATTGGTGGAGATTGAAAGTGGCGGTTGGTAGTAAGCCATGATTTACCTACAATATAGGGTCATGGGAGATTGTGTGAAACGTGGGCTAGATGTGACGTTTCATAAAGTGGAAATCATTGTGTTTCCTTGGGACTCAATAAAAAAAAAAAAAAAAAAAAGAGTCATTTCACAATGAATGCAACTGGAAGTCAAAGATCACTTCGACAGCAAAAGACATTTCTCCTTTGATAGTCGAAAATATCTTTGCTGGGGGGCAATTTGTAAACCCATAATTTCGACAAGACCATAATTTCGACAAGATTAAGATTCAGGCTTTAAGGTCATCTTTGTCGAAGGATAGCATCAGGAGAAGAATCCAAGAATTGCTGACAAGGTTTTAAAGTTTCATTGTTTCGACCAGAAATAGATATAATGTTCTGGCAGAATAGTTTGGAGAGTTTGTGACTAAGGGCTTCGACAGAAGAAGTTTGTTAATAAAAGATAAGGTTGGCAAGTGCTGAAGAGTTTTTTTTTAAAAGGGTTTCGACAGTTTTGAAGAGTTACAGGGTTTCGTCACCAAGGAAGAGATTCAAATTTCAAAAGGTTGTAACCTTTGGCAGTTGGACACATGGAGGTTTCAGAGAAGAAATTTACATGCAGGCTGACACTTGTCGTTTAGTTATAGTTTTTCCGTTCTAAGCAGTTATTCTGTTTGTGTATAAATAGGATAGTTTGTGGTTAGAATGTGTGTGTGAAAATTTGTACAAAATTCCTGTAAAAACTCTAAGTACCCAGTGTGAGAGAAAATGAGTCTAGTATTTGGAACAATGTACGTTTAAACACCAGTTATATTTCAAAGTCATTTTAAATTACTTGTTTATTCTTCAAGTTCATTACTTGTTTATTTTCAAAGTCATTTTACATTTCATTTACTTTTCTGCAAGTTTTAGCCTTTCGACATTTCTTTGTTCTTGTTTAAACTTTTAACCTTATTTCACCTTTAAGTTAAAACTTTCGTTACTTACAAAATCAAAGTCCTTAGTACTTTGACAACATTGATAAAACAAACCACAAATTAGTCACCAAAAGTCTAAGAGTATTTCGACAGAAACAAATGCACATGTATCCTAGGACTTGTATGGTTGGTCCTGCAAGTAACCCAATTTTCTGAAGAAATTGGTTAACCAGAGGTTGTTCGCCAGAAAACACAGCGAACACATACACGCAAGTTTAAAACTCATATTGTAAGCCATTCATACCGAATTCCACATGATTGTCAAGAACCAATAGCAACGACACTTGGTTGCTTCCGTACCCTGCACCAGTAATTCACCCTGGGCTGTCCATTCTCTGGCCCAACATGTTCGCTTCCAACACCCATCAAATATCAAATACAAGTTAGCAATCGTTTGAGGAATATACCGGTAAAAAAAAGAATATCCAATCCAAATCCTAGGACATTGAATCTGGACAGACAAGATATTAAGCATAATTGATACAAATCACACAGATTGGGATTTTCTCATTACTGAGCATCAATAGAATCGTATGAAAAGGGAAAGATTGCAAATGACAAAAATGGAAAATCCAATCGGACATTCAAAGCACTTCAATCAGGTTTAATACAAAAATCCCAATTGAAGCCTATATAAAGAGAAGATTGAAATCGAAAAAGTGAGAGGAGAAACTATCATACCAGCTACCGCAAAAACCTAATTTTGTAACGAAAAATGGAGCGAAGTGACTTATCTCAGTGAGCAAGCGAAATCGCTTCCGACCGCCGCAAGCACCAACCGACGAAACAATCGCCTCCAACGCCGCTTCACCAAGCTTCGGTAAACTCTCTTTTTCTTGTAGAAAGCATCGAACCGGCTGATTGTTTGTTGTGTTTCAGGTTCTAGAAGAAGAAGAATTCAAAAGATGAGGAAAGATGGCTCAGAGAGAGAGAGAGAGAGAGAGAGAGAGAGAGAGAGAGAGACAATCGAAACGAGTGAGAAGGGGAAAGAGATGAACGGAATAGGAGCCGATTTGGGGGGTGAAAGGGGAATTAGGGTTCTTTCATTTCCCTATTTTGTTAATCTTTTTGTTTACATTATAATCACTCACCACTTACACTAAACACACACATAATCCCTCATTATCCCCTTAATCTTTTTATCGTTTGACTAATCCATGCTAATAATCCATATGAATTAACCGCTAATTAAATTTCAATATAACTAATAGCTGTTAATCAACCAACTTTTATTTAATTAATACTTTTATAATTTAATTAATCAATAACCCTTTGTTTATCCATTGAAAACTATTTAATATTAAAATAATTTCTATTAAAACTAATTAACTTTTAAATATAACTCTTAACTTTATTTTAATTATAATTCCTTAAGTTTTATTTAATATTGATCTACTATATTATTTCATTTAAACTAATATAAATCAACTCTTATCCTAAATAACTTGGCTTTTTTTTAATAAAAAATAATAATAATCTCTTTTATTGTGTTAATCATTAATTAAATATTTTAAAATAGCATTTTAAATTTTATTCACTCATCAAACTTTTATATAGTTTATATTTTATTAAAACTTTTAAATATAAGAAATAAACAACTCTTTCTTTATATAATCAACTTTTCACATTAGAGCAAATTTTTTTTACTTAATAAATTAATCATCATAGCGTCTTATTAGACTTTAATTTTAAATCTCATCTAAGATTAAGCAACATTTTATCCTAATTCAAACTAAAATGAACTTCGTCTAAAAATAATCAACAACGTAAAATACAACTTAATCGTGCACCCCACGACACATTCACTCTCACGCACTTCAGCGCTTTCATGTGTTTGTGTATGGTTTACTTTCCTTGCAATTTATTTCTCAGCAATTTAATATTATCGCATTTACATTATTGCATCGCATCCGTCCAAAGGAAGAATCTGCGCATGATCTCAACAATCGTGCGTATGCATCATTTGCATCATTTTCCCACGTAATCCTTGATCCCATTCAAGTTGATCTCTAGGACAGATCCTACCCCATAGGAGGACCTTTGTCTTTACTTTACAACTTAGACGAAACATTCAACAACTCAATTCAATATTCAAACACATTAAAGAAAGATGCCAAATCATCTTAAGCGAGATAGAATCTCCACCCCACATCAATTACAGTCAATACCGTAGGAACTTTGCCTTAAGAGAGATAAAGGCGTACTCGTCAAACAATCCGAGTACTTGAGCCCTTTTCTTAAGATGATGCAAAGACTATTTTTCTACAACTTGTGGCGGTTAAATCTCCCTTAAAATGAAGATACATCTCTTCTCCTAAAATCAATCAATCAACTACCCTAAACCCGTAGGAACTTTTGACCACAGTCAAAGAACTCCTCTAACCCTTTAGGGGAACTACAAGTACTCTGATTCCACTCTCGTAAGGATATGTAGGCATAAGATGCGATATCTTATCGAGTATACTTAGAAATAAACCCCTAGGTCTTTTATACCTTAAGCAGATAAACATAGCAATAAACAAACATAAAAACAAGAGGTTCCTGTAGAGTACTACAGAAGCTTAGGATGCTAGTACCTTCCCTAAGTTTAACCAACCCCCGAACTTAAAACTCTCTAAACCTTGCATTTGCATTGCATTGTGGGAATTTCGATCTTTATCCCTTCCTTTGGACAAAATCAAAGTTCGGTTGCAAAATAAATTAAAGATTCAAACTAATCCATAGTTTGGTATCCAATTTTCACCGCGACAATTCTATATTGGGTTTACATTCGGTATCCATGACATTTCCTTGTAGAACAGTGCGACGACGATTTATCCAGTGCTGACGTTCTTGTCTGTTATGGTCTCTCCAATTATCGAATTTCCACTGGTCGTTCGTTGTACTCTTGCGGTACCTCTCCATGCATGTAGGTGGACCAGGAATGTCTTGTTGAATTCTGAATTGGAGTTTTACCCTATCTGCATGATGCATATCAACATAAGTGAAAGAAAATATGAATGTTGTAGAACTCCACATGTCGCTTTCAGTTGGATCTTCATCTTTAAGTTCAAGATAGGGTCTCCATAGAAACTATAATATATTTAAAAAGGGATTAGAGAAAAAAATGGAAAGTGATAGTAAAAAAAAGGATTGAAGATAATACATCATCTTCCTCAAAATGATCGAAGAACGTCCGATACCCAGGAGCACAATGATGCGGAGTTTTTTCGTAATTCATCCCATACGCGGACCACCTATGAAATAAATTGTTAGTAAAAATTATTGATGAAAAGAATATATACATAAACTTTATATACTTACTTGGTTGCGTATGGAAAGTGATATGGATTGGGGTTGATCGGCGACAGTCTGGGCATTTTGGACCATCCCCAAGCTTGAATCAAAACGCCACAACCAGTAAAATTATGCACATTTTTCATTACACATCTACACAAATTTCTGTATAGATGCGCTAAGGTAGCAGCGCCCCAACTATATCTACTTACTTGACTTAAATCTTCTAATAATGGTAAATATTGAAGATGGATAGTATTACCATTAGTATCAGGAAATAAAATATATGCAAAAAGCAATAGTAAATAAATTTTAGTCTTATAAATTTTGTGTTCCTCAGGAGACTCATTGGTTAGGTTTAAAGCACCATAAATTCTTTTTAGCCATGTGATTTTAAGGCTTTGCCTCTTCCTATCAACTCGTTCCAAAGGCACCCCCAATAGTTGTTCCACTAATTCATAGTTAACATTTGTGTCACCCGCAACTGCTAACCCATTGACACGGATACCCAACAACATATGGACATCCTCAAGTGTCACTGTGCATTCCCCCGTGGGGAGGTGAAAAGTGTGGGTTTCGGGTCGCCATCTTTCGCACAACGCGAGAAGAAATTTGCGATCAATTCCATATGATGTTATCTTGATGACGTGACCGAAACCCGCTTGAATCAAATACGGTTTGATAATATCATCAGACTCTATGTATATTTATGTGAGTGTGGTTTGAAATTTTTTTCATCCTACAAAAAATATATTTTAAATAACATTATTAGAATGTAACTAACATTAAAAATAAGTAACATCGTAAGTAAATTATTTGGATGTAACTAACTTTAAATAACATTATTTGAATGTAACTAACTTTAAATAACATTATTGGAATATAACTAACTTTAAATAAATTTTATAGGAATGTAACTAACTTTAAATAAATATAAATTAACTTACATAAGATGCAATGTTTGCAAGTGTACCGCGATGGTCATCTCTTAAGGTGAGTAAAACCATTTTTGAGAGACTTTTTAAGAGTAAGAGTGGTAGTAAAATTATATAGAGATTATAATGGTAAGAATTATATAGTAGTCATTTTGTAAGATTGGTATGTAGAAGATTTTTGAAAATGGTATTTATAGGAGGTAAAGATGGGTAGAAATTAAATTGTGTGTTGGTAAAAATTAAATTTGTGTTGGTAAAAAAAAATTAGGTCTTGTACGTGTCTGCATGCATGGGAGCAGACCTCTTTTAATGCTTATGACTGCCGCCCTTTCAATGGGTGGCATAGAGTAAATGTGTCTGACATCCCGTTGCTACAATGGGCGGCAAGCTTTTAATTTTACTGACAATCGCCCATTCAATGGGCGGCATTATTATTCTTTCAGACACCCGCAAGTTCAATGGGCGGCAAGCTTTTAATTTTACTAACAACAGCCCATTCAATGGGCGGCATTATTTTGCTTTCGTTGACCAATAGTCTTGTGTTTGCATGCATGGAATTATTTATTTTAACGTCCAACAGTCTTGCTTCAAGTAAATTATTTATACTACTACTCAATTATTTATTTCTACTCCTTATTCTTCTATATTCAAACATTTAGTTCTACTCTCAAACATTCATTTCTACTACTACTCAATTATTTATTTCTACTCCTTATTCTTCTATATTCAAACATTTAGTTACTACTCAAACATTCATTTCTACTACTACTCAATATTTATTTCTACTACTTATCTTCTTATTCAAACATTTACTTCTACTACTCAAATATTTATTTACTACTTATCTTAATTATTTGTTCACACTATCATCTTACATAATGTATACTAGCCAACAATATATTGTTAATGCTCATTTCAATGGGAATGTTGTTGTATCAGATGAAGTGGGTTTGATTTTTGAAAACACTGACGTAACCCGTTTCAGTGTTAATAAAAGATCGTCATTCCAACATTTTAAAGATAAGGTACATATGAAGGTGCAAGCTGGATCAGTATCACAGATTACGTACAAAAATGTTGTCCATTTCGGGGACCATTGCTTTAAATTTGTTCCACTAAAGGTTCGTGACAACGAGGATGTTGAAACGATGTTCTCGAATCATGAACGTTTTGGGTTTCAGCACATTGAATTATATGTAACATTTGCACAGGTCATTAATCCATCCATAATTCCACACGAAGATGTTGAAGAAGAAGACGACGAAGAAGAAAACGAGGCACAGGTTGATGATTTATTTACTACTTTGTTTGAGGAAGGGAACAATGTCAACGAAGTCAATAGAGATAAACAATACATTCCAGTTGAGAATGTATTCATCCCACTGACGCATATGATAACCCTGCTGCTAAATGTATAATAAACATCATTTGATTGGCCACGGAGTCCTCATATTACAATTGAGGGTGACATAGAAGTCGTTAACTAGTTTAAAAATAAAGCCGACTGTGTCGCTGCCATTAAGCAATACCACATGAAACACTGCATGGATTATAAAGTGACAAATTCTGACAAGAAGAGATACATAATTTGTTGCAAGAATGATTCCTGCAAGTTTCATTTATTGGCGTCCTACCGAAAAAGAAGTGACTTGTAGGAGATAGGCATTATGAACCCACCCCATAGTTGTTCAACAACTTTGTTTAATCAGGATCATCAAAAACTAACCTCGCAGTTAATGTCTCAGAAATTAATGCCTTTTGTAGACAAGGATCCTTCTATTAAGGTTAGTGTTTACATAAGTAAAATTGTTTCTGAATACAATTTTACTCCGTCTTACAGAAAGACATGGATAGCAAGAAATAAGGCAATTGAACAGGTGTACGGTAACTGGGAGAGCTCATACAATGAACTTCCACATTTTCTGTTAGCACTTAGAAAATTTGTTCAGGGCACTATGCTGGAAATGAAAACACTACCCATGTATACAGCTGACGGAACTATTGTTGAAGGAAAACACATCTTCCACCGACTATTTTGGGCATTCCAACCATGCATCAGAGGTTTTGCCTATTGCAAACCTATACTTCAAATTTATGGAACCTGGTTATACGATAAGTACAAGGTACACTACTTATTGCAGTGGCACAAGATGGAAACAACAATATATTTCCGGTTGCTTTTGCCTTGTGGAAGGTGAAACCGCTGAAGGTTGGGGTTTTTTCCTGAGAAACTTAAGGAGGCATGTTGCGCCACAACCAGATCTATGTTTAATTTCAGACCGACATGCAGCAATTGAAAGTGCATACAATAATGTGAAAAATGGTTGGCATGATCCCCATTAGTGCATGTTTATTGTATACGACACATTGCACAAAGTTTTATAAGAGAAATCAATGACAGGAACCTACGGAAAAAAATAATTAACACGGGTAACTATATTTCATAATATTCATTAAATTTTTTCAATAACATATATTATTTTTTTGTCCTTCGTTGGTTGATATTTTAATTATTCAGGGTACGCTTTAAACCAACCAACATTTCATTACTATCGGTCCGAGATTGGCGCAAATGCAGATGCTTTAAGGTGGATTGACAATATTCCATCCGAAAAATGGACAAGGGCATTTGACGGGGGTCGACGTTGGGGTCACATGACTACCAACCTTGTTGAGTCAATGAATGTTGTCTTTAAAGGCACACGAAAATTTCCCATTACAGCATTGGTAAGGGCAACATATTATACGTTGGGATCTTTATTTGCTGAAAGGGGTGCAAAGTGGAGTGTTGTGTTGAATTCTGGCCAAACATTTACAGACAACTGCCTCAAGGTGATGAAAGAAGAAACAACAAAATCCAGCACACATCAAGTCAAAAATTTTGACTACACTAACAATGTTTTCCGTGTGAAAGAGACAACGGACCATGGTGAGGGGAAGCCTATGAGACATTATAAGGTCGACCTCTTGAACGAGTGGTGTGACTGCAGAAAGTTTCAAGCATATCGTGTCCCTTGCTCATATGTTATCGCTGCATGTTTGAATGTGCGCCACGATGCTTACGCTCTTTTGTCCGACGTTTATAGGGTTACAAACCTGTTTGGGGTTTACAGCACAAGCTTTCCAGTGATGTCGTACGATGAATATTGGCCCGTTTATGAAGGAAATCAAATTTGCCATAACCCAAAAATGCGTAGTAACAAGAAAAGTCGCCCAGTGAGCACACTATTACAACGGAAATGGATAACTTTGATAAGCTTGAGAGAAAATGTTTCATGTGTCATCAAACGGGCCACAATCGAACCCGGTGTCCCAGTGTGGGAACAAGTAATCGTTAGTGTTTTTATTAATCATCATGTATTAAATAATATTAGTTAATGATATCAATTAATATAAATTATGTATTAAAAAATGTAAATTAATATTATACATTAATTGATTATATTAATATTAAATTATTGATGATATTAATATTAGCATTATTCATAATATTAATTAATGATATTAATATTAACATTATTGATAATATTAATATCAATATATATTAATAATATTAATATTAATATATATTAATATTAATAATATTAGTATATATTAATATTAATAATATTAATATATATTAATATTATTATTATTATTATTATTAATATTATTAATAAATATTAATATTATTAATATTATTAATATATATTATTATTAATATATATTTAAAAAGAATTAAAAATTAAAACGAATTTTTTTTTTTGAAATTGGACACTGCCGTCCACTAGAAGGGCGACACCCAATACTTTAGGTCTCTGCCGCCCATTGGAAGGGCAGAAGCGTTCAGACAAAAACCACTTTTGTTTAAAAATGTGGCAATTTGAAAAATTGATTAAAAAAAGTGACATTCTGAAAATTAATTTCTAAAACCACGGGAGTGTGGAAAAAAATTCACTATTCCCCCCTCCCCCGTCCTATTTGACAGTCCTGATGTGATTCGAACCTCTTGCTCTCCTTTTTTACGGACTCGCTTGTATTCAACTCTTGCTTTCCCTCATTATTTCGCTCTAACCAAGAATCAAATGTCCACTTCTCATTATTAGAGCATCTTCAACCGTGAACTCATTTTTGGGTTCTTTGTGGGACCTATTAAGCCACGTCAGCTTGAAGCAACTCAACTAATTTTTCACTCCAATGGTGCAACTCTGAAGAACTCATATTGGGTTTCACAATTTTACTTTATATATTTAATATTTTATTCCTATTAAATTTTATATCACTTAAAATTTTAATTTTAATTTTTTACAGAAAATTATTTCAGTACTATAAAGTCCAATGGGTATATAGTGTTATTTTAAGAAAAAATATTTCATTCTACTATATAAACTTTAAAAAAATTAGATTAAACTTAAAAAAATATTTCAATCTCTCCTTAGTTAATTTTAGTATTTTAAATTAAATTTGATATAAAATTAAAAAAAATTGAAATTATAATTATAATTTAAAATAAATAAAATTCAAATTAAACTTATAATTAAAATATAGTTTTCATATTATAAAATCAATATTTTAATATTGTAATTATAGTTTTCATATGATAAATAAAATGATGAATAAAATTTTATATTAAATTATAGTTTTTATATTAAATTATAGTTTTTATATTATAAAATCAATGGGAGTTCTTAGAGTAGGTTTGCCAACATGGCACTCATATTTGTTGTTTTCAAGATGAAAAAGTTCTTAAATATGCAACGGTTCTTCAATGGTTCTTATATTAAAATATTAATTTTATAATATAAAAACTATAATTTGATATAAAATTTTATTTGTTATTTTAATTATCATTTTAATTAAAATTTAAATATTTAAATTATAATTTTAAATAAAATAAATTTAATATAAATAATACTTTTTAAGTAAAGTGGTGAGACCCAATATAGATTCTTTAGAGTTGTACCATTAGAGTGAAAATTGAATGAATTGCTTTAAAAGGATGGGTCCCACGAAGAACATAAAAATAGGTTGCACTATTGGAGATGCTCTAAGAACCTTTGAATAGCATAACAATCTTGAAAACAACAAATATGAGTGTTATGTTGACAAATCCACTCTAAAAACTCCTATTAGAGTTGGTCGCAAGTTGCAAGTTGCTTTGCAAACACATATTTGTCACGTTTTGGCTGCCACGTTTCTCCTTATCCTTCCTTCAAGACAATCATCTAACTAACCACAAATAACTTTGAATTTTCATTTTTATACGCAATAAATAAATTTGGATATGGTTCTTTAATTTGTTTTTATTCTATCCTCGTCATCGTGTCTTTTTGACTAGGCTCCGAGTCACCACATCACAAAAGCATCTTTATGCACAACGATTCTCTGCATACTGAAAAATAATCGCATTCACGTGTTCCATACATTTTTCACCGCAGATCAAGATTAAACGGGCTAGATTCAAAAACAGTATCTTAAATTAAAATAAATAAATAAAAAACCAACATTAAAATATAGATCGTCCCATCTTAATCAACAACTACATATATATCGAACACGCTAGTCCAGTAAAACATGGAAAACAGATAATCAAACTTCGTATCTTTATCTTTCTTCATAATTCCCAATTTCATCATAACTTAGTCTAATTTGGTAGCACATGAACTTAGAAATTCAACCCATCTTCTGAAATTCCACTGTATATTCAGTTTCTCTTATACATAATCCTTTGAAGTTTTTAGCTTTGAGTTTTTTGATTTGTGAGAAAGTTTTGAGCAAGGTGAAATGGATCATATTAGTAATGAAGCTAGGGTTGGCCGTTTTCCAATTGGTCCTTCAGACATTCTTGGCAAAACAATTGCTTTCAGGGTTCTATTCTGCAAATCCATGTCTCATTTAATGTATCAAATATTTCAACTTTTGTTAGGATTATTGTATAGGTTCAAAGGGTTGTTGAAATTGAAACCCTTTTTATCATGGTTCCATCCAAGAAACCCACAAGGGATATTAGCAATAATCACAATAGTTGCTATCTTGTTGAAACGTTACACAAGTGTGAAGGTGAGAGCTGAAATGGCTTATAGGAGGAAGTTTTGGAGAAATATGATGAGAAGTGCTTTGACTTATGATGAATGGGCTCATGGAGCTAAGATGCTTGATAAATTGACACCAAAGATGAATGAGTCTGATCTTTATGATGTTGAGTTGGTTAGGAATAAGCTTCAAGAGCTTCGTCATAGGCGGCACGAGGGGTCGCTTAGGGATATTATGTTTTGTATGCGGGCGGATCTTGTTCGGAATTTGGGGAATATGTGTAACCCGGAATTGCATAAGGGTAGGCTTCAAGTTCCTAGGTTGATCAAGGAGTATCTTGATGAGGTAACGACGCAGTTGAGAATGGTTTGTGAGTCGGATTCGGAGGAGTTGTCGTTGGAAGAAAAGGTTGCTTTTATGCATGAAACTAGACATGCTTTTGGGAGAACGGCTTTGTTGTTAAGTGGTGGTGCTTCTCTTGGAGCTTTTCATGTTGGGGTAGTTAAAACTTTGGTGAAACATAAGCTCCTGCCTAGGATAATTGCTGGTTCGAGCGTTGGATCTATTATGTGTGCTATTGCTGCCACTAGATCATGGCCGGAGCTTCAGAGTTTTTTCGAGGATTCGTTGCATTCGTTGCAGTTTTTCGATCAAATGGGTGGGATTTTCGCGGTTGTCAAGAGGGTCGCAACGCGCGGGGCTGTTCATGAGATCAGGCAGTTGCAAATGCTGTTGAGGCATTTAACGAACAACCTTACATTTCAAGAAGCTTATGATATGACAGGTAGAGTTCTTGGAATTACGGTTTGCTCCCCGAGGAAGCATGAACCTCCTAGATGTCTTAACTACTTGACGTCACCTCATGTCGTTATATGGAGTGCGGTAACTGCTTCTTGTGCCTTCCCAGGCCTTTTTGAAGCTCAAGAATTGATGGCAAAGAATAGAAGCGGAGATATTGTTCCGTATCATCCTCCTTTTAATCTAGGCCCCGAAGAAGGCTCCACACCATCACGCCGGTGGAGGGATGGTAGCTTAGAGATTGATTTACCTATGATGCAGTTGAAAGAGCTATTCAATGTCAATCATTTCATAGTCAGTCAAGCCAACCCTCACATTGCACCATTGTTGAGATTGAAAGAGGTTGTAAGAACATATGGAGGCAATTTTGCTGCCAAGGTAACATACATATATTCATCGACTTGAACCTCTGCAAAGAAAATGCATAGCACATTCATATTTACATTTCTGCTATTTATATAATTGGTTACCATTTATTAAATGATAAGCATGATTTTTATTCAGATCAATAGCTACACATAGATAATAATTAATTCAAATTGTGCAGAGTAATTTAGTATTTATGTTTTCCCACTGGACCTGTATGATTGAAAATATGGTGGTATCTCTTAGAATTTGAGTTGGGCCTAACAACAACTCTTACAAAACCTGCCTGTAAGGTGTGAGGATTTCCCCATTTTCAGACCTATCTCATTTAATGGGGGACTATACCCCCTCGCGCCCAAGATAGAACATTTGGAGCGTGACCAAAGTGGTCAGATATTTGTGACTGATAGCATGTGGCACAACAAATCTTAGCAGATGGCCTAACTCCACCCTTAAAAAATCAGCTTGTAAGATAAGAACTCTTCTCATTTATAAACTTTTTCAAGCCTTATCTCATTCAATGTGAGGCTCTTAAAAAATCCATGGATAGTTGTCAATAATTATTTGCAAGACATCACACATATTAACAATTGGATATTATTCGTTGTGTTATTATTCTATATGACTTCTAATCTTGAAAGAGTTTAATCTAATATGGTTCTTAATTAATTGTGCAGCTTGCCCATCTTGTGGTGATGGAGGTGAAACATAGGTGTAATCAAGTACTGGAACTTGGCTTTCCCTTAGGTGGACTTGCCAAACTATTTGCTCAAGAATGGGAAGGTGATGTCACTATTGTTATGCCGGCAACCCTTGCTCAGGTGTGTATGTGACTTATTTAAGTATCAGCTACATATTTATTTCAAGTTTTTAATTAAAAAAAAACAGCGAAATTTTAATTTGAAGAGGTTTAATTGGTTAACATCAAAGCCTTTGAACAAAAAACTCTGTTGAATGATCAATGTTCTCTATAATCACGCATTTTCACAAAAGGTTTAGGAATTTATTTATGTTATTTACTAAGGATAATTCAGCGTAGAAGTGAGTAGAAGTGATTAACTCGTGTAAATTTTGACCTGTCTTTTTTTTTCAGTACTCAAAAATTATACAGAACCCTTCTTATGGAGAGCTTCAAAAAGCAGCAAACCAAGGGAGAAGATGCAGCTGGGAGAAGCTTTCAGCCATAAAAGCAAATTGTGAAATTGAGCTTGCTCTTGATGAATCCGTGGCAATTCTCAATCATATGAGAAAACTGAAAAGAGTTGCGGAGAGAGCTTCTGCTTCTGCGTCTCATGGTTTGTCAAGTACTGTCAGATTCAGTGCTTCAAGAAGAATTCCTTCATGGAATTGCATGGCACGGGAGAATTCTACAGGTTCTCTTGAAGACCTTACAGATGTTGCTTCCTCGTTGCATCAAGGCATTGGTAGCGACTCTGAAAATGTTGATTTGACTTCTTGGACCAGATCTGGTGGCCCTTTGATGAGAACCGCTTCGGCAAATATGTTTGTCGACTTTCTCCAAAACTTAGAGGGCGGTGTTGATACTGAACTAAATAGAGGTGCGGTGGCTCATCCCAGTTCACGTGATTTTCAGTATCATAATTTCAGACTCACAGGACCAGATAGGAACTCAGAATCTGAGCAGAAGGAAATTGACAACAGGGTTGTTAGCGGATCTAGCTTACTGATAACAGAAGGTGATATTTTGCAGACCGAAAAGATTCACAATGGGATTGTGTTAAATGTTGTCAAGAAAGAAGCCTTAGCACCTTCAAATAGGTGTCATGATCTTGGAAATTACAACAATGAAGTTGTTGAATGTGACCAAATTGACTGTTCAGGGAAGGAAATGGATACTGGTAGCTCTGATTCTGACAATGAAAATGATAAATCCACACCAGCTTTGAGCATTGATCAAAACATTGTAGATAGTTAGTTCCATAAATTAGTTATTGTGGTTTTTAATTAATATTGGTTCTGTTGCTTTCCCCATTGTAAATAGTATAAAATCTAGTTTGGAGAGACTCTATTCATGATTGTCATGGGAAATAACACGCCATTTGGTTTATTCATAAATATAACCAAAATGAAAAGATAAATTTTTCTTATGAACTTGGAGTCTTGTGAGAGCAATCTTAAAGGAACTTGGGTTTTCTGCTGAGGAGAATCACGTAGTTACATGCGGTAGTTACATGCGGTAGGTGGTCTCGACCATTAATTTGAGACCAGACAATCTAGATGGTTAATAAGTTGTATTAAAAAAATTAGAATCAATTAATAATAGATTAATATAATACAGTACATTGTACTAATATAAAAAAGAAAAATTATTAAAATAATATTTTATGCAGGTTGGTTTGGTTTTTAAAATTCAATAAATCTGATATGTTCAGAATTTTTTTAGTAAAATGACATCAATTACATTCAATAATTTTGAATTTTGTGTGTTTTTTATTTTCTGATTATTTTGAATTTGAATACCTCTACTAATAGGCGTCATCTTGTTATGTTTGATGTCGGAGTGAAAACAATAATTATAAATATATAAATAATTTTTAAATATATAAATAATTCATCTTGTCGTGTTTGACGTCGGAGTGAGAACAATAACTTTTAAATATTAAAAATAACTTTTAAATATATAAATAATTTTTAAATATATAAAGAATTCATCTTATCGTGTTTGACGTCGGAGTGAGAACAATAACTTTTAAATATTAAAAATTTCATCTTATTATGTTTGACGTCATATATAATAGATATATTTATCTTTATTATTTGAACAAAGACAAATCTCAAGTTTACATGTTATTCTCTACCATAGTTAACATGGATTTTTTTACTATTAAAAATCCAATACATAATTTTTATTAAGTACATTTATTTTTTTCGTTCTTTGTTATTTTGGGACGGCCAAAGGCTTAAAGAATCAGGTCCGATTATAAAGGATCGATTTAAAGTGCCACCACGAAAGATATATGAATAGGGGGCCCTCGTCAAAGAATTAGACGCCTAATCTCAATTGTTCATGCATCAACCACCGTTGAATCTAATTAGATGATTCTCCGAATTACACGATAGGATAAATGGAGGCGGTTTTAACCGCCTACAATATATAAGTCATGTCGCGCGTCATTTTCAAGTATTATCTCACTTTCACTCTTAATAACTACATATATTTGACTTCACTGACTTAGGTATTGAAATGTTAACTTTGTAGGTCTACTTTACTCTATCACCCCCAAATAATCTAAAGTATATTTCTAAGAAACAATCAAAGAACAACACCGACGCAACATAAAGTCAAGAGTAACAAGCCAAACTAAGACCACCTGGACCTATAAACAACGACAAGGTCACTTTGGTTAAGTATTTTTCATCATACACTAACAATCCCATGTTATCATGTGATTTTTTCTTCCAACATTGAATACATTTTCACCAAATTCTCTACTTTATTATCATGTGAAGCCATGATGAGTGTACGACTAAAGCAATCAAAACGCAACAAGAAAAGTCACACGAATAAAGACATTAAACCATACAGCAAAAGTGGTGATTCAAGCTCATTTAATATAGTGTTGAAGGAGCAACCCCTAGAAGATTAAGAACCCTACCTTAAAATCATTAAAGGGAAATCAAAAACCTATGCTGAAAAATAATATTCACGAGGAAGGAGACATCCTTCGTACTAACTGCACAATCTTTTAGCCTCTTTCGAGGCGAGTACACTTTAGTCTGAGGAAGGACATACCCCAACAAATACGAAAATATGTCCAATGTCTCTCGGTTCACCCATGATACCAGGTCTTCGCTGGCAATATATAAAAAAGAACGACCATAAGTATAAGCAAAAGATTTAGATTCCAACCACCATATCACTTCACTATTAGTGGGGTCATATCCAAAAGTGCGACAATGCATCCTGATTTAAGTCTAAGCCTTTCGTTCTCGCTTGAAGTCACTTGTGACAATTGGATTCGTCAATGGCAAGGTTTGGAAATTGAAATACTTAGAAATTTTCCTAGAATTAAGACCAACAACCACCCCTCCATCCTAAATAGTGATATCTTCTTTTGATTCTTTCGTAACCATCTTCACAAGAACCTTGACAAATGATAAGCAAATATAAGAAGAAAAGAGATATGGGTTGTTACCTTTAAAGAAAGGAAACTCCTTATATACGTGTGAATCAAGATAGAGGAAAACCATGAAAGTTTTCAGAAAAGTGGTTGATAGAGAATGATAGCAGAAAATGGAGGTGAAAGCGTAGTAAGCAACAGAAGAGTGCTTAAACCTTACAAGCGACAAAAGTTGGGGAAAGAACAAATTCTCCATTGAACCTTCAAATATTACTTGGTTAGTTACTACACAATCAACATTATAAGATCTAGGGAAGCGGGCTAACGCCATCCAACATCCCTGATTGAACGTTAGTTCCCCATAATACTCCAATACTCTAGGAAATGTCATTTCTACCTTCAAACCTAGGGCAACGTGTAGGGGTGACTTTGCAAAATGTTTCAATGACGAGACAAGTATTTGATGAGCATGCTCCTGAGGCCACCTACTTCAACTCACTATGCTTTTCCTTTTCCATTTTCATAAGGTGAAGGCCTACCCAAGAAACACAAGACTAGGGGTGGCAAAGCTGGTGTGACTCGCCGGGCATGCCCACGAAGATACAACCGAGCACAATACCCTCTCACCACCTAAGATGGACCCGCTGTTTAAGGACCTCCAGACCAAAACTTCTTACTAGACCAGACTATCTATCATATATCAAAAATATATCACCACCACACTACCGAAGCTTTCCCACTGTTGTTGTACCCCAAAATTTGTCCTCTTGTTTCTAACCCTAGTTGGCTTTTGCTTCTCATTTATATGCATATCCATTAGGTCATGACATCACAATCATTCATTTGCATGAGCTTTTAAGACACGAACCAAGGTTATTTCTTGTGGTATGAAGTTCTTTACCCAGAGTGTGCAGGCAAAAGCAAAGAAATCAAAGTCTCAATCCTTCAGGTTCAGGCCAAGTTGTTAGTTCAGGTGTTCAAAGCCAGATCGACGGCATCAGAAATCTCTAAAATTTATTTTGCTCAGAGATTGTATGAGATTACTTGGAATTTAGGCCGGTCAGAGATTATCCAGGGTTCGAGACAGGTCACTCATTGTATTTCAGGTATTATTCAAGGGCATTATCAAAGGCTAAGGTTCATATGGGAAGCCTAGCTTATAACAGGTCGCAACAAGGCAATTTTCACATTTTTACACTGTGGTAACCAGTTACCACCCCTCTAGAAGGTGTCAGATTTGAAATTTTGAATTTGGTAACCGGTTACCATGTTCTCTGTAACCGGTTTTACACTTGGATTTTTTTTGTGCCAAATTTAGTGTGTTTCAAGTGCAACAACAGCTATCACTCTCATTCATTTACATGCTTCACTCATGCGCTTTGAGAATATTCTATAACCATGCTATATTGCAGCAAATATCAGTCCACATTTGCTCCCCCACTTTATTTCCAATTAAATTCTATCATACACACCCTTATTTTAAACCAGGTGATCTTGTTATTTACAACTGAGTCAACTGGTAATTAAACGAGTTATTGATTCGACTCGCTAAGTTGAGTCTAACTAACTTCATACCTAGATCCAAACCTCACCCCAAGCCAATTTCCAAGCCATATTTTGCTCCATGCCTATTGGCTATTTAAATAAACCCTTTTCATTCTCGCAAGGGGGACCATTATTAACCAAATTTCAGAATTTCTACAATCACACTCTCTATTCTCTCCTACTTTTGCTGAGTTTTTCACACACTCTCTCCATTTTCATCATCTTCGCCAACCTCACAAAAGCTCCACCATTATAGTTAACAAAGTTTTTCATTGAAGCTTGTTAATCTTTGAACTTAACCTTCATTGCATCACTTCCTCTATATCAAGTTCTACATCAACAATAGGTTCTACTTCATATCTAAGATTGGAAGTTGATTCTGTAAGTGATTTTTGAAGAAAATCCGGAGTTGATCGGTTCATTGCATTGTTCTTCAATTTTCTTGTGGGGAGCTGCTTAGATCTCTGGTTTTCTTAGCTATCCTCGTCATTTTCTATTTGCAACAATTGTCAAGGCAAATCTCAGCTTTGTAGATTGGTAATTTTTTAATCTAACACTCCACTCTTTCAACTTATTTTTCATTTTTCACAATGTAGTCTCTTGTGATTTATGTGTTGTTTGATTCATTAATTCACATGATTGAATGTACTCTTTCAAATTATTGCATTGTTTACAATGTAGTCTCTTGTGATTTATGTGTTGTTTGATTCATTAATTCACATTATTGAATGTATTGGTGTTTGCTTGCTTGTAATTATTGTGATTTTCGTGTTCAATTACATGCTCTAGTATTCTGAGATTGTGCAAATAAGTGATTCTGGAAATAAGTTTTTTCTGTTGGTTTTTTTGCTGTTTGACACAATGTAACTAATTATGTAATATCGGGTAACCAGTTACCACCTCTGATGCGTGCCTTGGAACTTAAATTTTGAATGTGGTAATCAGTTACTCAGATTCAAGTAATCGGTTACACTTGGCAGTTTTTGTGTTTTTCTTGCTGTTTTGGGACTATTTTAGGGCCTTTCTATTTCTTTCGTCCATTGCTTGATATGGATGACACTTGTGGATATTTCTTGAGTTATTTATTCTCACTTGGCAGTACTTACATGGATTAATGATTAGTTTGTTTACATGCTTGATCATTTAAGTTTCATGATTTGTTCAATTGCACATTAATAAATACTTGCCTACTTGAATATGTGTTTGCTTAAGCTTGTTGATACATGTTGTTGCCCGTAGGATTTCCCTTTCTTGATTATTTGTTACTCTTGCATGATCTATTAGAAGTCCCTTGATTCATTTTAATTAAATTGTATAGTTTGATTAAATTGAATTAAAGGTAGGCTTTAAGTTTAAATCTTGTTGCATGACAACATTAAAGGCTTCCCTTTTCAAGTGCAATTTTAATTCATCTTGTGCATCTCATACATTCATTATATCATTTCATTTACTAATCATTTCTCTTTCTTATGAGGTATCATTTGGAGGTCTATTGGAGACAGGGATAGAGTATCGGGGTTTGTTATCGTCCTCAGGGAATATGTGATATTACCGTCGTTCAACAACTGTTAAGTTCTTAACTTATAGTAACAAGGGGGTTTTGGTTTTTCGTTACGGTAGCTTGCATAAAAAGTAAGAAATTGCGGTAAAAGTTTTGGTTTTACGATTTGAGAAAGATTGTTAAAGTTAGGGTTCGACGATCACTTTGCATGTATATGTTCGATCAAACAAAACTCATAAACTCCATTAGATGATAAACACATTCACAATATCCTCCAAATGTGATTATTTCTAACACACATTGTGGGTTTTTTCCATTTTGATCCATTGTTGATTTCTCACACAATCTATCAAAATGACAACTTTGGGTTTGACATTTTAGTGAACAAACTCATTCAAAACTATCTCTAGCTCAAGAACAAAGATGGATGAAAACCTAGGTAAAGATTTGAAAAATACCTTTCAATAATAAACCAACACAAAGAGTTATCAGTAAAACAAGGTTTTCACCATACATTCATCATCAAAGAGTTTACAAATGAAGATCAACCCATATACACACAAAGCTTATGATCATCTACATCTAACCTTGACAAAATGGAAGACTTAGCTACTCATTTTCATGGTAGCTTGAACAAGAAGAAAATGGAGAAGATGAAAGTACATCCGCGTCGAAGAATCGAAGAAGGATGGGATTCCACTTCTCTTGATTACACAATAAGCAAAAGCAAGAAAAACTATTGTTTTTAGGAGTTCTCCTCTAGGTTAAAATGTTACAAGATGATATATCCAAAAATTGTAAGTTATGATCCCTATAAAGAAAAAATAAAGTACAAAATATCTTCTGTTTTCGCCCATTCTCCAGGCGAACAGGGGCCTTCGCCAGGCGAACCAAATGAAACTAGGCACTTCAAAGTGCCTCCAGCAAGCAAACTGCCCTTCTGAGTAATCGCACCTTCGCCAGGCGAACCTTCGCTAGCTTCACTTGCCAGGCGAAGTTCATGTTGGTTTGCTACTGGAATATCCAAGGGTCCTTCGCCAGCTCCTTCGCCAAACGAATGGTAGTGAAGCTTCGCTGGAACCACTCGCCAGGAAAACTTCATGCCCTTGTGGTCTGGGAGTTCAATTTGAATTGCTCGCCCTGTCTCGCCAGCACTCGCCAGGCGAACATTCGCTCGCACTCGCTGAGCTTTGCCAGGCGAATGTTTTGACCTTTTCCAGCTTCTTCCAGCGGCTCTGTCTCATCTTTTCCAAGATGCTCCAACATTCCAACTATTGTCAATCCTGCATACTAACAGCAACATTACAAGCACCATTCACTTGGACCAAAACAAATTGAAACTAAGCAAATCAATCTACTAGTTCACACACTAATAGATAAAAGCAAGAAAAAATACTACTAATTAGAGATAAAATATATACAATAATTGGGATCTAACAACTCTCCCCAACTAACTTATTTGCATGTCCTCAAGCAAAGTATGCCTCTCAAAACAAAAAGGAGGATTTGCTCAAGAACCAACTCAATCCAAGTGAAAAAATTCTGGCTCAAATACACAACAAGGCAAAAAGTTACACAATCCCACAATAGACAATGTACAAGAACTTGATTCTAAAAACAAATTAAAACAATGCTTCAAGAAACAACTAAATTTTATGACATGTCATTCTAACTCTCCACTTCGAAAAAGGATTGAAGTAAAACGCGCATGCAAGCACGGGACAAAAATTCACTCAAATGACAAACAATGCAATACTAAACAATTCATACAATATCTAAATGATCACAACAAAATTATGGAAGTTAAAGATCATATAGGACTTAAAGGGTTGTAGCTTGGTCGGATTAACAACAAAGGGTCATTTATAAGGCCATTGAAACAAAATCGTCGATGCTCAAGAACACTCACTATACAAGTATTTACAACATCACCACTTCATTCACCAAATTCTTTCAAGTGCAAAACTCTCACAAGCTCCCTTGCACAATTATTTTCTTTTTCTTTCACTCAAGCAAGCATACTTCTCTTTTCTTTTTCTTTTTCTCTTTTAAGCAATTTTCTATTTTCATCAAATCTTTATTCACAACTCTTATACACATACTTGCTTGAAAGATTTTCACAATTTTTTTCATTTATTTTTTTCTCGACTTTTCCCGTTCTCCCCAACTTGATTCCAACTCAACCCAAAGTGAATGTTCCAAGCTTTTTACAGCAAGAAAAGCAATTAAGTATAACTCAAGGTTCAAGAATAAAACAAACATTAGAAGCTCACAAAGGGAGCTTTAAATAAGAAGGCTCAAAGGGGCTAACAAAAGTCACACTCCTCACGGGACGTGTATAGGAATCGTTGTGCTCAATACAAACAAGTGCCTTGATCCTCTCTAAAACTTCCACAAAATTATAAAGAACAAAAGATAACACATGAATTATAAGTATACACAAAATTCATCATCAATCCATAGCATATGTACAAGTAAAGGGAGGATTCTCACATTTGTGATATGGAACCTAAATGACATATCAATCCACAAAGTTGCAACAAGAAGCAAAGTTTTAAAAAATGTACAAAGAATAACAAGTTCTAAAACATTCTAAATTCTAGAACAAGGTAACTAAGTATCTTGTCAACAAATTTGTGAGAACGATAATATCATCACCATCCCACTTGAAAGAAATTCTTGCATATCTACAAAAGAAACACTTATTCCAAGCTTAAAATAAAAAGAGGGTATTAACATATTTACAACCACCCTTAAATAAAACATAAAAATAAAACTTACTAGGATAAAAACTAAACAATAAATAAGTAGCTCAAAATAATAATAACAATAATAATAATAATATTGAATAAAAATGGTGCATAACACCAACAATGTCACAAGGTACCTAAAAAGGTACAAGTACAAAACCAAAGACAATAATCCAAGTACAAAATAAAGTACATAAATGGAAATACAAAACATAAAAGGAAAACTTCACTTTGTAGAAACAAAGGAAGCAACATATCAAAACAAGAAATCAATCCTCTTCCTCTGACATCTCGTCGTCATCCTCATCATCATCTTCACCGTTGCCATCATCCTCACCATCGTCCTTAGTTGTCTCTACATCATCACCAACAGGGTCATCAGCGTATGCATCTTCCTCCCCACCAAAACTGGGCCTGTCCACAGGCCATCCAGCATGCGCAAGGAACTGCTCCCTTGTCATCATCATATGGTTACCGGCGGGTTCACGTATCTGCAGTTGCAAAACCTGCATGGAGTCGTGCATATCACACATGGCTCGCTGCTGAGCGGTCATCCAATCCCAATTATAAGTACAAATCTCCTGTTGGAATGGGTAGAAAGCAGGTGGAGCCGGACCAGAGCCAGAAGGACCGTTTTCATGTCCGTCGTCATCAGCACCGGTACCAGAGGTCTCACCAACAGGAGGCTTATCGCTACAGAACTTGTCCACATACCGATCATCAATTGCCGTAGGAATAGTAACCTGTCACCTCTGAGGAATATCAACACCACTGTGAGCACAGAGCGACATGATGAGGCATGGGAAAGCCAGCGGGGCATTTTTGTAAGCCGCCAACCCTCAACATCCACTAAGGACGAATGCACGCATCTCATCAGCAATGATGCGGGCAATGTCAATCTGGACATTCTGCAGTATAGAGTGAACAAGTGAGCAATCGGAAATGGCACCGAACTGTGGTGGGACCTGGGCACAACATTAGTTAGAACAAACAATTGTAAAAGCTGCGCCAGAGGCTTCATATCGGTACGTCGGTACCGAATAGCCACTCCAGTAGAGTTACGCACAACAGTTCGTCCATCCAGGCATAAATCTCTGGTCATCACATCCACGTCTCGATGGCGGTTCAGATCTTGGTGGTACTCATCAATCTGGCCACCTGTAAGAGAAAGAGGATTACCTAAAACATTATTAATAGCTCTTCGATCAAATCTGACCACAACACCACGGACCATCGAGGTCCAGCTGAAAACTTCTCCGTCATCCGAAAGGGCATTCGCGTAGAACTCCCACACTATCTCCGCATTATATCCATCAAGTGGGGTCATCTAACGATCCCATTTCTTCGTCACAAAGAGCGCGTCGATAGTGCGGTACGGTCCCGTTTCGCTCAAATGGAACCTCTTTTCTGCTAAGATATTCCGTCTTTCGAGGTTCTCGTAGCGGGCAGCATGAGTTGCCCCGCGGAACCTGTCCTGGTCAAATCTGATCAACACAGTGCGAGAGCTTGAGGCCTTTCTCTTATTTGGGTTACTCATATTGGGTGGCATTATGAAAACAAAGACACAACAAACATAAATAGAACAAACATGTTAAAACAAGTAGTAACACTTATATAGAACAAACAACATAAAACATAAGAGAAAGAAAAATTCTGCTGCTTTCGCCTTGGTTCGCCAGATCCTCGCGAACGTTCGCTGCCTTTCGCCAGGCGAAGGCCAGCGAATGCGCGAAAAACCAGAAAAACAGAGGCTCTGCAATTGTGCATCAGATCAACAGAATATGTACAAACCACCTTTCACCAAACCAGAAATAATTTGAACATGCAAACATGAATTTTACAGAGACAGTGAAAGGGGAATTCTAAACCTAGCACAATTTAGAGGTATTTACAAGGAAACATTAGATCAGAATGTACATAGTAGAAAATTTACCAGAGAAAACAAAAGATAGAATGTACAAAGTGAAAGGGAAAAACAGAAACCATACCTTGATATGGAGTTAGAGCACAAGAACAGAGAAAGCACAAGTAAGATAGCAAGAGCAAATGAGAAAAATTTGAAAGTGAGGAAGTGTGAAGTTGGAGGCAATGGAAAACAAGAATTAGGGTTTTCTGAAAAATTGACTAATTCGGGCCATGGGCCCACCCCAAAAACCGTTACAAATAAACTGATGTGGCAACCTAGGATTGTCTGATTCGCCACCTTCGCCAGGAGAATGTTCGCCTCCATTCGCCAGGCGAATGTTAGCGAACAGGACAGCAGAAACAAGGTCTGCTGCATATTCCTATCACCCAATCAAACTTCCAAACATACACAAAATGCAGTAAATAAACAGAAAACAGGTAAATACTTACAATGTTAGTGTGCCTCCCAACAAGCGCTTGTTTAACATCAGATAAGCTCGACGGTTCGAGATGCTCACAAAGGAGCATCCAAACGGATTGCACAACTCTCGCGATCCACTAGACTGCCAAAATAGATCTTCAAACGTTGTCCGTTAACCATCCAACTATCCTTTTTCTCTAAGTCCTCAATGACAATAGCTCCATACATTTTGACTTCTTTAACACGAAATAGCCCGGACCATTTAGACTTCAATTTCCTGGGGAATAACCTCAATCTGGAATTGAACAAAAGCACCAACTGTCCGGGAACAAATTCCTTCTTTCTTAGCTTCTTGTCATGATACTCTTTCACCTTTTATTTGTACAACCAACTCGAGTGATATGCGGCATTGCGCATTTCTTCCAACTCAAGCAATTGCACTTTTCTTTTCTCACCGGCAAAATTCTTATCAAAGTTCAATAATTTCAAGGCCCACAAGGCTTTGTGCTCCAATTCGACCGGCAAATGACAAGTCTTACCAAATACCAATTGAAAAGGAGTTATCCCAATAAGAGCTTTATAAGCGGTACGGTACGCCCACAAAGCTTCATCCAACTTTTGCGACCATTCTTTTTTCGAATTAGACACGGTTTTTTCAAGAATTCTCTTAATCTCACGATTAGAGACTTTGGCTTGACCATTAGCTTGTGGGTGATACGGAGTCGCCACTTTATGTGATACACCATAATGTTTCAAAACGTTTTCTAATGATGGATTACAAAAGTGCGACCCTCCGTCACTAATCAACACACGGGGGGTTCCAAAACGGGAAAAGATGTTTTTCTTCAAAAAATTTATTACCGTCTTAGAATCCGCTCGAGGTGAGGCAATCGCCTCAACCCACTTAGAAATGTAGTCAACCGCTACAAGCAAATATTCATTACCATATGAGGGTGGGAATGGTCCAACAAAGTCGATACCCCAACAATCGAATACTTCAACCTCTTGGAAATTTTGGAGAGGCATCTCGTCTCTCTTACCAATCCCACCACTTCTTTGCCAACTATCACAACTTTGCGCATGGGCATTTGCGTCTTTGAAAATAGTAAGCCAATAAAATTCTGACTGAAGGACTTTAGTTGCCGTTTTTGCCCCATTGTAGTGTCCGCCATAAGGAGAGTTGTAACAATGCCAAAGAATGCTTTGCGATTCATCGCTAGTAACACACCTCCTCAAAAGGTTGTCACCATCCAATTTAAACAAGTATGGGTCATTCCACACGTAATATTTAGAATCCAAGAGAAATTTCCTCTTTTGGTTCAAAGTTAGGTCGGGAGGCACCAAACCACTAGCCTTATGGTTCGCAAAGTCCGCAAACCACGGCCTAACTTGAACTTTGAAAAGTTTTTCATCGGGAAACTCCTCCCTGGTTTCCTTCTCGGAAGCGGTCACGTTAACTAAGCGAGATAAATGATCTGCCACCAAAATTTCTAATCCTTTCTTGTCTTTGATTTCAACATCAAATTCTTGTAACAAGAGGATCCAACGAATGAGCCTTTGCTTCGAATCCAGTTTGGTGAGCAAATATTTAATCGCCGAGTGGTCGGTATACACTATGACCTTGGAACCAATAAGATAGGACCTAAACTTTTCAAGCGTATACACTATCGCAAGTAATTATTTTTCAGTGGTGGCATAGTTAACTTAAGCCTCATTAAGAACTTTACTTGCATAGTGTATCGCATGAAAAAATTTCTCCTTTCTTTGGCCTAATACCGCTCCGATTGCATAGTCGCTCGCATCACACATGAGCTCAAAATTTAAATTCCAATTTGGAGCGACTATAATTGGAGCGATAACCAATTTTTCCTTCAAAATTTCAAAAGCTTGTAAACAATCATTAGTTAAAATAAATACCTGATCCTTAGCTATCAAGTTACTCAAAAGCCTAGCTACCTTTGAGAAGTCTTTGATAAAGCACCGATAGAAACAGGCGTGCCCTAGAAAGCTTCGTATTTCCTTCAAATTCACCGGAGGAGGCAACTTTTCAATTACTTCAACTTTAGATCGATCAACTTCAAGCCCTCTTGAAGAGACTTTATAGCCAAGCATTATCCCCTCGGTCACCATGAAGTGGCACTTCTCCCAATTAAGAACAAGATTTGTCTTCACGCGTCTTTCAAGAACCGTTTCCAAGTTGTCAAAGCATAGACCGAAGGAACCACCAAATACGAAGAAATCGTCCATAAAGACTTCCATTGTTTTCTCGATAAGGTCGGCAAAAATAGCTTGCACACATCGTTGGAAATTCGTCGGTGCATTGCACAACCCAAAGGGCATTTTTTGGTATGCGAAAATTCCAAAAGGACATATGAAAGCCGTATTTTCATGATCAGCCGGGTCAACCGCAATTTGGTTATACCCGGAATAGCCATCTAAAAAACAATAGTATTGTTGCCCGGAAAGTCTTTCTAGCATTTGATCCATAAACGGGAGTGGAAAATGATATTTTTGAGTTGCGGTATTCAACCTTCTATAATCAATGCACATACGTCACCCCGTTGCCACTTTTGTCGGGATCAACTCATTTTTTTCATTTTGAATCAAGTAATGCCACCTTTCTTCGGAACCACATGTACGAGACTAACCCATGGGCTATCCGAAATCGGGTAAATCATTCCCGCATCCAACAACTTAACAACCTCCTTTCTAACAACTTCCTTCATAGTAGGATTTAAGCGGCGTTGAGGTTGAGTTACCAGCTTAAAGTCCTCTTCCATTAAGATCTTGTGCATGCAATAGGAAGGACTAATTCCTTTGAGATCGGAAAGAGTCCAACCAATGGCTTCTTGATTCTTTTTCAAAATATCGATCAAACGGGATTCTTCATTCTTTGAAAAAAGATTGCTTATGATAACCGGCTTTGCTTCGGTCTCGTCGAGGAATGCATACTTCAAATTAGAAGGTAGCATTTTCAATTCAATCGGCGATTTTTCTTCATTAACCTCCTTCTTCAATACTTCCTCCTCAACTTCCCACGGATGTAACTCTTTTAGATTATCAAGTTCCCTTAGGCATTCATCAAGAGCTTGCTCTTCTTCAATTGTGAAAACTTCAAAGGAGTCATCAAGAGCTAACTCCATAGGAGATATCTCATGAATATGTTTAGAAACTTCAAAAGTTGCCTCTTCGATCACATCAATTCGAAAGCTATCACGACTATCCTTTGAATGCTTCATGGCTTCGAATAGATCAAAAGTAACTTCTTCATTTTGGACCCTTACTTTCATCAAACCGTCGTCAACGTCAATCATCATGCGTGCGGTTTTCATGAACGGTCGACCAAGAATAAGCGGAGCATCATCATCCTCTTCCACATCAATCACAACAAAATCAATCGGGAAGAAGATTTTGTCAAGTTTGACCAATACGTCTTGGCCTAACCCATGAGGATCAATAGTCGACTTATCGGCCAATTGCAAAGTCATCTGGATGGCCTTCACTTCAATGTTGCCAAGCCTCTTCAAAATAGACAATGGTATTATATTAATGCTTGACCTTAAATCAATTAGCCATTTTCTGACATAGACATCACCAATTGTAACCGGGAAAGTAACTCGTCCCAGGTCAACCTCTTTCCTCGGAAGCTTCCGTTGAATTATTGCACTACAACTAGCATCTAGGACAATTGTCTCCGGTTCCGTGTACCTCTGCTTTTTAGTAAGTATGTTTTTCATGAATTTCGCATACTTAGGCATTTGTTCCAATGCTTCGGCAAACGGAATGTTCACTTGAAGTTGTTTGAATATATCCATGAATCAGGCGTAATGCCGTTATTCTCCCTCTTAGATGGAGCATGCGAATACAGAAGGTTTTGAATTGGAGTAGCGCTCACTACCTCCTTTCCTTTAGAAACTCTAGAATTCCTCTCTCTTTTCTATTTTACTCCCTCCATATTCGCTTCATCACTCTTATTTTTTTCAACTTCCACACTTTCCTTATTTTCTACTCACGTTCTTTTCATCCTTTTCAACTTCTTCCTCACTTCACTCCCCAACTTCATCATCAATTCTATCATCTATTTTCTTCTCCTCACCTTTTTTCTCATCCTCTCTTTTTTCACTCTCATCTCTTTTTTCACTCTCACTAATCAACTCTCTTCCAATTCTCGTTGTTATCGCTTTACAATGCTCTTTTGGATCCGTTTGCGTGTTCGCCGAAAAAGATGGTTCGGGTTGTTGTTCCGCTAGTTGTTTAGCAAGTTGACCGACTTGAGTTTCGAGATTTTTGATTGTCGCATCGTTGCTCTTTTGATTAGCCATCGACAATTGCATAAATTGTGTCAATGTCTCTTCTAACTTTGAAGTCACGACCGACAGTTATTGAGGTTGGTAAGGATTTTGACGGCTAGAAGTACCACCCCCATAACCTTGGTTATGGTGATATTTACCCCTTGGTTGGAACCCTTGATTCCCTTGATAGTGTTGTTGTTGTTGTTGATTTTGAGGATGTTGTTGATACGGCTGTTGTTGTTGTTACCTCGGTTGGTAGTCTCGTTGGTTCGCCATGTAATTCACCTCTTCGAACCCGGGAGGTGGACAAAACCTGGTATCGTGTTCACCCTTGCAAAGCTCACAACAAGCTATCTGCTTAGCTTTTGGCGGTTCTTTCAACTCTTTTATTTGTTAAGTTAAGAGTTTAACTTATTGTGAAATGAGTTTATTTTGGGCAAAAATAACATCATTTGTCCCAAGTTCAAGCACTCCCGGTTTCTTCAATATGTTGCCTCTACTTTGACTTTGGAGGTTATTTAGAGTCATATGGTTAATGATATATGTAGCTTCGTCGGTGCTTTTAGACAACAAAGAACCACCCGAGGTAGCATCCAATAAAGTCTTACAATTAGGTTGAAGGCTGTTTTTGAAAATGTGGATTTGCGTCAATTCATCAAAACCATGGCCTTTGCATTTTCGAAGCATGGATTTAAATATTTCCCATGCCTCATTCAATTATTTGTTGGCTCCTTGCGAAAACACGGAGGTAGCCGTTTTGGATTCCATGAACCGGTTGTGGGAGAAAAACCTTTCAATGAACTTCTCTTCCAACACGTTCCAATCCGTCATGACTGCAGGTGTTTGATCCAAGTACCAATCTTTGGATTTTCCGAGCAAAGCGGAGGAAAAATTCTTTTGAACAACGGTAGCTCTTGAGCTTGATCAACTCCGGTCGCCAATGCTATCTCGTAAAATTTGGTGAGAAAAGCAAAGGGATCTTCATGGTCCATTTCGGTGAATGGACTTCCGTATAGCAAGTCAAGAGTTCCTGTCTTCATCTTGCCTTGCCTTCCCGTGTGGTTGGCAAACTGAGCAGTATTCCTTGGACTGTTGACACATGGTGTGGAAACAGGCGGTGGTGGTGGTGGATCCATGATAGGTGTGAAAGGTGGTGGTGGTGTTGTAGAAGAACCTTTTCCTTGTTCTTGTCATTGTCTAGCTTGTTGCCTTCTCCGTCTCGTTCTGCTATTCAGTCTCCTTGCGGTTCTTTCGATCTTGGGATCAAAAAGAATTTGGTCCTCAGGAATCTGGCCTCGTATAAAACGAAAGTTGTACACTAAACCAAACAAATTAACAAGCACAAGTCAAAAATTCAGAAGTTAAAAATTCAGCAACTATTGCGATGCTCGCAATATCAATTCACAATCCCCGGCAACGGTGCCATTTTGTTGGAGACAGGGATAAAGTATCGGGGTTTGTTATCTTCCTCGGGGAATATGTGGTATTACCGCCGTTCAACAATTGTTAAGTTCTTAACTTATAGTAACAAGGGGGGTTTTGGTTTTTCGTTACGGTAGCTTGCATAAAAAGTAAGAAATTACCGTAAAAGTTTTGGTTTTACGATTTGAGAAAGATTGTCAAAGTTAGGGTTTGACGATCACTTTGCATGTATATGTTCGATCAAACAAAACTCATAAACTCCATTAGATGATAAACACATTCACAATATCCTCCCAATGTGATTATTTCTAACACACATTATGGGTTTTTTCCATTTTGATCCATTGTTCATTTCTCACACAATCTATCAAAATGACAACTTTGGGTTTGACATTTTAGTGAACAAACCCATTCAAAACTATCTCTAGCTCAAGAACAAAGATGGATGAAAACCTAGGTAAAGAGTTGGAAAATACCTTTCAATAATAAACCAACACAAAGAGTTATTAGTAAAACAAGGTTTTCACCATACATTCATTATCAAAGAGTTTACAAATAAAGATCAACCCATATACATACAAAGCTTATGACCATCTACATCTAACCTTGACAAAATGGAAGACTTAGCAACTCATTTTCATGGTAGTTTGAACAAGAAGAAAATGGAGAAGATGAAAGTACATCCGTGTCGAAGAATCGAAGAAGGATGTGATTCCACTTCTCTTGATTACACAATGAGCAAAAGCAAGAAAAACTATTGTTTTTAGAAGTTCTCCTCTAGGTTAAAATGTTACAAGATGATATATCCAAAAATTGTAAGTTATGGTCCCTATAAAGCAAAAAAAAAGTACAAAATATCCTCTGTTTTCGCCCATTCGCCAGGCGAACAGGGGCCTTTGCCAGGCGAACCAAATGAAACAAGGCACTTTAAAGTGTCTCCAGCAAGCAAACCGCCCTTCTGAGTAATTGTACCTTCGCCAGATGAAGGATTCATTCGCCAAGAGAACCTTCGCTGGCTTCACTTGCCAGGCGAAGTTCATGATGGTTTGCTACTGGAATATCCAAGGGTCCTTCGCTAGGCGAATGGTAGCAAAGCTTCACTGGAACCACTCGCCAGGCGAACTTCATGCCCTTTTGGTCTGGGAGTTCAATTTGAATTACTCGCCAGGCTAACATTCGCTCGCACTCGCTGAGCTTCGCCAGGCGAATGTTCTGATCTTTTCCAGCTTCTTCCAGCGGCTATGTCTCATCTTTTCCAAGATGCTCCAACATTCCAACTAGTGTCAATCCTGAACACTAACAGCAACGTTACAAGCACCATTCACTTGGACCAAAACAAATTGAAACTAAGCAAATCAATCTACTAATTCACACATTAATAGATAAAAGTAAGTAAAAATACTACTAAAAATTGGATAGGGCCTTAGAAATTAATCTTTTTCCTATTGTATTTTTATGCTTGTAATTCCCTTTTCTTATGTCATTCCCTCTTGGTGGGTTTCTCATACTTCCCCCTCTCCATCTAGAATGCAATAGCTTAGGGTGTTACATGCTTTTATATGCTTATGTGCTTGTGTATAAGTTAGAAAAGATAAAATTGAAAGCGTTTAGAAAACAATTTCAAAATAAAAAGATAAATAAGGCTTGGTCCAAGGTTAAGTCATTTTTCAAACTTATTAACTTGGATTATTTCTCATACACCAGCTTAGGGCTCCTGCATCTCTTATCATTCACCCTTATCCATTTCATTCCATTAAATCCAAGCAAGTTTTGTTTGCTTTCACCATTGTAAGTCGATTGTCTTACGCATCTCCATTAACCTACCTTATTCTAATCATCACCCTTTCATTTCATTCTCTTTCATCATCTTCTCTTCCTAAGCGAAAAAACCTTGGTATTGTACTGAGTGTACTTTCAAAACCTTTTTCTAAATAAACTTGGATGGTTGTGGAGTGGTTAGGTGAAGGCCTTGTCCTATCCTGAGTGTTTGACACTACATTTAGGGTTCACTTTTTAAAAACACTTACCATCCAAAGCAAAACATTTCTTAAATAAAACGAATATTGTTCTCCTTGTATTGAACTAAAGAGTTGGAATTGAGTGAATACTTCTTCCTCTCCGAGTGTTAGGATCCTCACTTTAGAGTGTGTGGTCTTGATACTCGTCTTTCAATACAAAGACATAACTATACTCGCCACACCATTTTCAAAGCAAATTTTTTTAGATAAAGAATTGGGTACTAACCGCAGGGGTTCCTATACGAGGACTTATTTCACCCCTAAAGTAAATCCTCACAAATCAAATGTGACATCTTGCCTCGATGGCAAAAACCTAAGCCTTTTTCAAAAGGGCACGTTATTTCCATCCTACCGCATAACAGGATAAAGCATAAATCTCCTTGCATACTAGCGAAAAAAACCTATTGCTGGGATGTGAACATTAGCGTCGTCCTTTAAAAGCAACAAATGCATGGATCCATGAACTACGAACACTCTGATTCTCCATTGGTCAATAAAGATACGTAGCACGAGATTGTGAGATCTTGGCGAGCAACCTTCTTTCACCATCTTATTTTCTTTTCGTCTTTAGTTCTTCAAACTACAAGGCTCTAACTTCCTCATTGCACCATGAGGGTACGTAGGCACGAGGGCCCCAATCCTCCGCGAGCACTTTATTTCTAAAACCTTTTACTTTTCCTTTCAAAGCATTCTTAGAAACCATAATCCCTTAGCAACATCCTTACACATAAGACAAACGAATGGTTTCCATCGAGTACGATGGATGTGAGGGTTGCTAATACCTTCCCTTTGCATAACCGGCTTCCGAACCCATTTTTTGGTCGTGAGACCATCTTATCCTTCCTTTTGGGGTTTTCTCAATATTTTCCCTTCCCTTTGGAATAAATAAAGTTTGATGGCAAATCTGTGGTTTTTTCGCGTAGCGACAACTGTCACCGCCCAACATCAGGACGAACGTTGTAGAACAGCTCCACTAACTACTACCAGAGTGATTATGTCAGTCGACCTCTAGACCATCTACCATTGCAACTCTAGTGTTGGGGTTTCCCTGTTAAATGTGTGTTCTGCAATTCCGATGTCATCCATTGACTTACCAACTACTTTCTTTCTCGAAAAATGTTTTCCTTATTTTCATTATTTGAGGTTTTAAGAAACACTTCTATAATTCTCCACTTTGACTCTAAAATAATTGTGATGCCAATTTCCCTATCAACCACCATGTTGCTCTATCTTATTTGAATCTTCATTTAACAATGTTGATCATGTCCAAATCATGCTTGAACTTTGATCTAGCCACTTGCACCTAACTACCTTTTCATAGATAGGTAACGTAGAAATCCCACAATTATGGTTCCTCGACCATTTTGGACTTCTTTTGCTTTCAAATGCCTTTCATAAGGTTTTAACTTCTGAGTTTTGCAGCCCTTCTACCATATACAAAGCATAACTGGCAAGGCTAGTACAATCATATCCTTGACATGGCATAATATCCCTCTTTTCTTATCATAAGTCAAGTGATAATTAGAGGTCATTGTAATTATCATCACACTACTACTTGTGGAGTTATGTGCTTTCAGGTACAACTATCTATAATTGTTGTTTAACCCTCTTGGTTTTATGATGACAACGCTCTATATTAAACGAAATTCAATGAAGTCTTTATGCATCAAGATGATGTAAGTTTTGAATTCACAACGAGAGAGAGAGAGAGAGAGAGAGAGAGAGAGAGAGAGAGAGAGAGAGAGAGAGAGAGAGAGAGAGAGAGAGAGAGAGAGAGAGAGAGAGAGAGAGAGAGAGAGAGAGAGAGAAGTGAATTAAGTGTAATGGTATTTTTAGATATTTTAAGGACTTTTCTGGTTTCTTGTAATTTTCTAGAATATTGAATAGATGAATAAATAAGAATTAGAAAAATAAATAACATAAAAGTAAATGAACACAATGATATATTAGTTCCCGTTCTCAACCAATGATACATCTAGTTCTCTCACCCTCGTGAGAGATTTTCACTATTGTTAGATCTTTGTAAAAGTCTGACACCAAGAATTCTCCTACAATCTTCTAACAACAATAAAGAAGTAAACCACTTCCGTGTTATTCCCTTTCAATGTATAATTCAACAATATATATAAACCTTAAATACTCAGAATATATTATGAAATTATTTTAATGATTTTAAAGTTATGCACAAAGTTTCGACATTTTTGAAAAAGAATGAACACTTAAAAAATTGTTTGAATTGATGTGAAAAATTAATAACGAAAGAGATAATTTGAAAACTAATGTATTTTGCCTTAAATACATCCTATTAAACCTCTATAAATTGATGCAAAAGTTTGAAATATTTTCTTGAAGGTTTGCAATAGTTTAGAATGACAATGGTTCATGAAAAGATAGAATTTTGAACTATGTATAAGACTTATTAAGTCTGTTAAACGGTTAACCGACTTAGCAAGTATTGAATTTTTTATAAATAATTTTTCAAATTTCAAACAGCAACAAGTTTTGTTAAATCGGTTAACTAGCTTGACTTAAAAAGTGCATACAACCTTTTTAAAATTCAGCTTTTTATGCCTTTGGTTCAAAGACTTTTATTCATGATAACTTGAGAACTTTAAAGCTGAAGATGATATTATTTTTTTAGTGTCTAAATTTTATACATAATAAATTGCAATTGAGTACCTTAACATCAAAATATGTTTCCTTTACTTCCAAAATATTCATATGCTTATGCATTCTTGATTCCAAACTATTTCTTCTTTGATAAGTTTTTGTCTTCATCAAAACTAAACTATGATATATGATGACATCTTCTTCACAAATGGATCAAATGGTCAAGATATTCTTTATGAGATCAAAGGATGAAGTTGTCTCAATAATGAGAACACCTTATGTCAAACGACATTCGAAGAAGTCTTTTATGTCAATTGTCCATCAATCTATGATTATAGAATTCAACCATGAAGTTATATTAAGCCTCATCGATTAGAAAAATAAAGTTCCAAATGAAGCGTCAAAGTCAAAGATGAATCTAGCAAGGGACTTGAAGCTTAAGAGTTTTGAAAGAGAGGAAGTGTGACAACTCACATGGTCCTGCGCCTACACAAGTTTAAATGATCCGTGAATTGTAAAAGTATAAGAGTAACCCTCAAGGTACTAAGGCAATTGTCACAAACACACTTGAAATGTTTTTGAAGCCTCTCTTGTTTTATAAATAAGATAATTTTTATGTGTGTACTTAATGGATTAAGGACATGTTTCATCAATTAGGAGTATTTTTTTACATGGTGTAATCAATTACCATATTATGAGTAATCTACTAACACTTTTGTAATGTCTCCCAATCGATTAAAGCAAACTTTGATTGATTAGTGACATCATAATTCAAAAACTTTCCTTTTGTGAGTTGTCTAATCGTTTAACAACTAGGTTTAATTTATCAGAAGCATTAAAAGGCTCATGGATACTTTTCCTTTTTTTAGCCAAAGGTTTTCCTATAAATAGAGGGCTCTAACTCATTTCAAAATAAACTAGAAAATGTATTTGAACAATACTTTATCCCTTTCCAATCTCTCTACTTCATCTCTCTCTATTCTTTCAAGAAGTTTCCTTATTTATTTGAGAATTAAAATTTCCGGTGAGATTCTTTGTGTGCTTGTATTATTCTATCTTTGTATTTTATTCAATAGGGTATGGGTTTTGTGTATTTTCTTTGAAATAAGTTGTCTATTTGGTTCTGAGCTTAGCCAATTAAATGCTCTTGTTTGGTGCATGAGATTACCCAAGTAAAATCTTTGATTGGGTCCGAGCTCAGTCTATGAAAATTTCTTGTTGGTTATTTAGATTAGCGAGGTAAAATCTTTATGTGGTTCTTGAGCTCAAACTGGTTTAAAAACTCTATTCGTTCTGAGATTAGCCAGATGCAAAATATCTTAATTGGTTTAGGGGATTATCCAGTATAAAATCTTATGTTTGGTTGTAAGAAGGTTTGTGGGCTTAACATATAAAAAGGTTATATCTCATAATGTGGAAACTCTAAAGAAGAAATTCTTTGGGACAAGAGTATGACAAGTTTTTAGGTCAGACATGTATAAATCGTTGGTCCATTTCTCTTTTCCCTTATCTCTTTACATTTTCGTTATTTATTTATTTCCCTTATATTTCCTTCTCTCCATCTCTCTGGTCTTCATTCCATAAACTATTTTGCTGCTTAAACTTTATTTATTTTATAAAATCAGTTTATACGTTTTATTACTCAAGGATTTAATTATTGGACTTAGTTTTTTAGACCTTTATAATTTATGCCTTCTCTTGTGTTTGGAGTCACTTGTATAACAAGTGACATCATAGCTTAAATCCTATGATAATACTAATTATCTCAGGAGGTAGAATGGTGAATTCAAACAATTATTTTAATATGAAGCTCTTCTTAAATACACCTCCATCATTTTATGGTGAACGTTTTCATCTATTGAAATATAGAATGAAAATCTTTTAGAAGCCGTTGATTTAGATTTATAGGGTTTTGTTTTTAATGGTTTATTCATCCCTACTCACATTTTTAATAGTGAAGTATGAGATGTTGGATCGAACTCTAGTATAGTCGAAGTCTGTTCACAAGTAATGTGTGTTGTAGTCGAAGTTTGTTCTAACATGCATTAGTCAATATTGCTAGGGTTGTTAGCATGTTGAATTGGTTCTTGCTTGTAAGTCCAATTGTTTAAGTTAGCTTGTACGCTAAGCTAGCTTGTAATGGGTAATTGTTAAAAAGCCCATTAGGTTAGTGTGCTATTTTATTATAAATAGGATGCTAGTTTCTCAATCTTGGTATAAGGAAAAATAGGAAGATAAAATCCTAATTTCAAGGGAGAGAGGTTATTTTGTTATTCTTGTATACTTGTAATCTTGTTCTAAGAGAAAGGAAAGAATAGCAGTTTAATAACCAATCCTTGTTGTTCCTTGTTGTTTTACCTTGTTTTCTTTATTAACCCTAACCCTTGTATGTTTCTTGCTAAGAAACCGTTTATACTTTGTTTAAAGGTATCCGATTCACAACATGAAGTAATAGATAAATCGAGTAATCTATAAACTAAAAAGATAACCAAAAAGTAAAACTTGATTTTAAAGCTTAGTACTTGATGACATGTGTTTAAGAACTAAAGAAAACTTCTCTATTTTTAATTGTAATTCTACACATGAAGTATGAAACATTCTTGAGATGATTCATGGAAATTTTCCCCAAATCGAGAAAGAGAGAATGAACATACATATTCAGGAAGATGAGACACCAAGTGAACATAAAGATCATCTTCACGAAGAATTCTCAAACATTGGAATCTTTGGAAGTTGTTTTAGAAAGTTTGTATCTAAAAAATGTAGCAGACTCGACATTTGGTATCAAAAACCTGATCCAATACTTGAATTGAATGATAGAAATATTTGTGTTGAATTTCATAAAAAATCCAGGAAGGAGGAAATTATCATGAAACTCAAAGAGTTGATCTAGCTACTGAAGGATGAAGAAAGAAAGTCAAGTATATTCGAAGAATCTTCACTAAATTCATATTCATCAAAAAGGTTACTTAAAGAAGTGATCGAAAGGTGAATACAAACAATATCTTTTAAATGGATCATCACAGTGTTTGAAGGACCTGTTGAAGAATCAATATCCAAATGAGTTTTTTAGAAATCAACATATGAAAGATTTTTTGCATCAACATCTAGAAGAATATTTTAGAAATCAACATCCAGAAGAATCATTGAGGGATCATTATCAAGAACATAGTTTGAAAAATAAGTGGGAGAAACCTTAAGAGATTCATGTAGAAATTCGTGAAAACGTGTATTTAGAGACCCGTCTGATAGTTCGTTTGGAGATTCTCATGAAGCATCTTCTAGAAAAATGAGAAATGAATCAAACAAAAAAGAACATTTTTCCTCAAAGCCATTGATGAAGAAGATGATAGTGAGGTAATAAATATAACTTATCAACAAATATTTAATTTAGGTGTTAAACTTAGTAAAGAGAATTCTTATATAGAAAGAAGCATCATAGATTTTAAAAATTATATTAAATTTCATGAAAATGATAATAAAGCGCTTAGAAATGAAATAGATGAAATTTGAAGGCAATTTGTAAAATGTGAAACCTGTTATTTGTTGAAAAATGAAGTTTTTAGCCTACATGAAACCTTGGGTAAATTCATTAAGGAGAAAGAGAATCTAGATTTAATATTTTGGAATCAAAGGGCTTCCTATAATAAAAAATAGTGTGAGCTATCAACCTAATAAGTCCTTTATCAATAATTGCCATAATAAAAGGAAAACCAAGTGTCCCAAATTTAAATGTAACTATTGTCACAAACATGGTCATTTAGAAACATTTTACTGCTTCAAAATGCATTTCTTAAGACGGTGAAGGGGAAATACCTCAAGGCCTCTTAAAACTAATAATACACAAGGACCCAAAAATATATGGGTATTATAGACCTCCCAATTCTCCGAAGTTCCCTCAACACCCCTTCCTTCCTCGACAATTGTGAACGCACCCTCCGGAAAATCTACGAAACGCGAGGCTATCCCTTGGGATTCTGGCCTGACCAAAGCCAATTTAGGATTAATGATGGTGTCAACCAAGTGGAGTCCATCAACGCTGCGAGCCATAGAAACCTGAAATACAGAGGACAATATGTATTCAACGATTAGATCAAATTCACCCTTCCACTGCAAATCAAGTGAAAGAGCGAAGAAAAGCACAGGGATGTTGCCCTAGACCAAGGCCCTTACTCAACGGCAAGCGAGGAAGTCATGAGGATTCTCTCCTTGACGGAGGTCTCAGTCGACCCATAAAAAATCATGAGGAAAGTCCTCCTTAGTGCGAGGATTCATAAAAAAATGAGCATTAAATATAAAGCTCATGAGCGTCACGAGGAAGAACCTCCTCGGTGCGAGGATTCATCAGAAAATAAATGAACATTCATCATAAAGTTCACAAGCGTCACGGGGAAAATCCTCCTCAACGAGACGATTCATCAGAAAATACATGGATATTCATCATAAAATTCATAAATATCATGAGGAAGAGCCTCCTCAACATGAAGCTTCATTAGAAACTCATGAGCTTCGCGAGGAAGACCCTCCTCGGCACAGAGCTTCATCGAAAAATTCAAGAGTTCACCGACATAAGTCCTATTCACCGCCTGAACAATGACGCCGGAATTGTTTTCTACTCAAAACCAAGCTTTTCTAGCATAGTACTCTCCTACCGCCAATGTTTGGAACTGGCCAAACCACCACCAAACACCAACACCCACCGGAACCAAACATGCATCCTAAAACAGCCTACATTATGGAACTAATCTACGCTCTAAAACTAGCATACAAACTGAAGATTAGATGAAGAATGCTTACTTGATTTGAAGAGTAATTGAAGTTGACTTGAAGAAAGTATGTGACGGTGGCGGCGACGACGGAGGATGACGGAGAAATAATCTGAAGCTAGAAGGAAAGTTGAGGGAAGAGTAAAAGCAAAATGAGCAAATGACCCCCACTTCTGCCTATTTATAATTCATCTCCATGGCATGGGTTAGCGTGTTGTCGCCTGGCTCTTGAGTACCTCTACTCACAGGCCATCATAGGCATTTAATGACTCTGACACGTGGTGCGAGGAGGCAGAATGATTCATTTTTTCGAGCCCTATCACAAGGCTCGAAGAGACGACGCGTTTTCCCCTTCAAGTACTATCAACCTTCCGGACTCCAAGATGTCGGGTACCCCTTATCAAACACATGAAATGAACCTTCGCATTCATTCACAAGCATAGCCTCGGCAAAATTTTGAAGTAAATTTACAACTCGCGAGCAGAAATCTTACGCTTAATGAACGTAGGTTAAGTCCTCGACCGCAAACCCTGCGTGATGCTTCCTCCTTGAAAGTGAAACTCAACAAGTTACGAGCAAAGTATTGCACCCATGAGCGTGAATTCTCGAACAGTGTCCACGCCAGAGTGAGCTCGTAATAGCAAGCTCAGATAAAGGCTCTCCTCGTATAGAGTCCTTGTTCCTCCTCGACACGCGAACTGGCTCTAAGTCATTGACCTCATGCCTGAGGGCAACGACTTGGGGGGCTCCTGTTCTAGACTGGGCATGTGGCTGACTCAACGTCGAGCACATACCAATCCATTCCTAAGTCGAGGACGACCCAGAGCACTGGCCCAACTCGCTGGGGTAAGTAGAGAGCATATTTTCCACATGCTCATCACCCGAGGACACATCACCAACTTGACCTACACACCTCGCGGAACCATTCTGCCTATCATAACAGGTAAGTCCGCCCATTATCCAGGGAATGCGGGTCAGTTGACCTAAGACGATGAGGACGAGCTGCTCATTCCTACTTGCACGTGGAAGTCCTGACAGTCATCCATCGTGGGCCTGAACACTCAGCCCACAAAGGAGACCATTGGCCCAACGCTAGGGGCTCGCTATAAGAACCATCATCTATTTTCGAACTCTTTCTTGCTACCTCTTCACCCGAACTAACTTAAGCATAAGAGTGTTTGCAGGTACCCCCTCCCCCCTTTTCTTGTTGATCGTTACTACTGCAGACATGTTGTTGGCCACATATTCTGATCGACGGGTTATATCACTTTTTATTTTAAAAATATTTTTTATAAAAAAAATCTAATTAAGAGCAATTATTTTAAACTCATTTTATATAATCTTTTGAAAATGACATTAAAAAAAACTTTAATAAAAAATATTTAAAAAATTTTAAATATAAATAATTTTATGAAATTTTGATATTAAAAAATAACAAAATGAGTAAACATCTAAAATATATATTTTTAATTATTTAAATTAATATTTCATTTGAGACGTTGGTAAGATACCTCGACAGACCTATGTTCATTGAGGTAACAAAATGCATGTTATTCATTTAAGGTTCAATCCATAACAATAATATCTTTTATATTTCTAATAAATTATATGTAGCATAACTAGCATGATTCATCTTTTTATTCTTTTAACTTACTTCAAATCATAAAAATACATTTATAAATCTAAATAACCAAAAAGTTATATTATTTATAAATTTTAAAAACTAAAAAAACTTACAAACTATATCAAATAAATAATAATATCTCTTAATATGTAACACTCCTTCATAAACTTGCCCGTGTTTTCGGGTTATAATCACTTGCCCCATTTGAGGGCAGTAGATTGGACAAACCCTTGTGGAGTACTCCACCTACCCCACACATAAGGACAATGACACACAAACATCTTGCTTTTGCGATTGTGCATGTATTTAATGCTGTTTTGATGTAAAACTTTCAGTCATGGCATTAACTAATAATAAAGAACACGACTTTGTGTTACAATAGAGTAATCAGTTGCAACTTGATTAGTACGAAAGAAAACATTAGTCCTGGGTTGTGTCTAGTTGTAAAACGCATCCTGTTCTAGAAAGGAGTGGATACCAACAAGTCATATATCAATTCTATCTATCTGTCTCTCTCTTTAGATGGCCACACAATGCATGTGTGTTAAATATAAAGAGTCAATTGTTACAGCCGAAATATAAATAGTACTTTTGACAATATTTTAAAGTGGCTTGATTTTATAAATATATGTTAAGAAATTTCAAAAATCTGAAATTAGGTATAAAGTCGATGACAACGGCATAATACAAATATATTCTTAAAATTCGGTTTTGATGGATGGTTTGATTTATCAGAGTTCGAGTTTAGTTTTTTCGTTTCATGTGTATTAGATTTTATTGTTTTTTATTTCATAAATTTATTTGCGGGAATTATTTAAAAATTGTTTCCTCGCCTTTGTAAAATACCAAAAATAAATTTAGAATTCAGAAATATATTTCGGACACATCTATGCACACAATTTATTCGTTTTTGAGTCACGCTCCAATTTTATGAATAAATTTATTACGAAAACGCGTTTTTGAAAAATCTACAGAAATGCATTTCTAAAATCTACTGAACATAAAAATGCATAAATTTATGTTATAATCATCTTTGCAAGTGATTTTTTTTATAAAAATCAAAATTAAAGATACCTAGTATTTTGAGATAAAATATATTTCACGTTGAATAAAAAATATTTAATATCTTGTCATAATTATTGTATTAAATTTGAATTTAATTTGTTAAAACAATGGAAAAAAATCTTAAATTCAAACATTATTTAGCCCTCAATTTAATTGTATGCAATTAGAAGTATCAGTGAATCTAAAGTTGCATATTTGTATTATGTCAGAGGCGAATTCGAAGATGCATCTCCGGATTAATTTATCTCAAAATGAGTGTGTCTTAGCTAAAAATACATGGGGTGCGCATAGGGTGAATCCAGAGATACATCTTCGAACTAAATCTTTAAGAAAAAAGGGAGTGCATCTGGAGATACATTTCCAAAATCAGATAGGCATTTTTGGATTTTCATAGGGTATTTTTTCAGCTCTTAGGGTGGAATTAATAATTCCGTTCATTCATTTATGGATTATGTTTTGGGTTTGTTATGAATTTCTTGTGTTTCAACAATTATAAATATGTATCTCTTGCATGTTTGTTATCACAACTTTTAGAACTTTAGAGTTGAAGACATGGAGAATATATGACAAGCCTAATAAGAAAAAAACTTAGAGAGACAGGGTTGTAGGAAATCTTTCAGTTGTTTAAAGTGATTGAAAAACACTTCTAAAGAACTTGGATTTGTGTGATACATATATAAAAAGTTGAAAAGAGATTGTGAAACACTTCGATAGAAAATAAGGTTTGTTCTTGAGAATATAGGTGACTATTTTCTTGTAACTCATTTGTAATCTTTTGTAACAATTCTTGGAAATATAGTGAATCAGAGAACTTCTCTCCCCAGAATAAATCGTTTGTTCGAATTGGATAAACAAGTTATTGTATTTATTATCTTTACTTTACCTTATTTTGCCAAGTCGAATTTGTGTCTTATTATATAGAGAGCTAATATTGTTGAATGCCTTTTATTTTGGTTGATATTGTTCTTTATCCTCACACATCAAAATTCTTAGTGTGTTTAAACTCTAAATAATTCTTCGTGAGTGCTTTTAATTATTCTACCAGTTTTTCATAATAATATCAAATAAAATAAATCCGTGTAGCATAAAATATTAAAAAATTACTTAATTCCTCTAAAAAATTATAATTGTTTTAAAGGATAAAGCAATAAAAGAGTTCTTAATTTAAAATAGGAATTGATTTTGCATGGGTTAGAGTTGCTCACATGAGTCAGAGTGTGAGGTTCGACGTCAAGAGGTATCTCCGAACACTCTGACGCTTTAGTTAGTAACTATCGCAAGTGAGATCCATTTTAAGTTAAAAAAAGTGTGTACCGTTATTTGAGGTCTTGCACATTCCTTATTATAGTTAGATTCTAACATTTTGGAGACCTAAAACCTTTTGTGCAAAATAGTTGTCCAAATAGACAATTGTTTGAATATTATTCGTTATGTGATACGACTGTCCTACTTCAATCATTTATCTTGATCAAGTTTTTTCTTAAGGATGGTTCAATGCTTGTTCTCGAGATCCTAGAATTTCATTTGGGTCCAAAGCTGGAGAAGTAACATCGTCTCCCTGATGTCATTAGCCTAATGCCTCATCAATAAGATTACTCTTAATTGAACGACCTATAGTTTTTGTAAATTTTTAGCATTATTAATGGATTTCATATTCGAGGCGAGCTATGATTATTTTTAGGCCTTGAGTCCAAATCAAAATAGTATCCCCAATCATTATTTGGTGAAACTAAGTCGGGGTTCATCCTTTGTGATTTTCATTATTTGGTTTGTTGACATGGGTCAAAACATCATTAATATACACGGTCTTGACTTTATGAGTTTTTTTCTTACTGTAAATTACCTTTGCAACAGTTCATTTTGCTTTGTGATCCTCTTTTTTATATAATGTTTGATTCCCTCCAATAAAGTGATTATTAGTTTGTCTCTATGCTCCAATATGGCCCTGCTAAAAGCCTCACACATGTTGTTTACTTGCATATCACACCTTGTATATGTCTTGAAATTTGTCCAGGTCCAAAGATGTGCAGGCGTATCCATCATATCCTTCCATGAATTTCCATTGATTTCTTTCATTTTCTGCATTGCCATTTCCCACATTGGTACTGTAGTTGCCCTAGCTGCTACCCACATCACCTATTTTAACTCCAAACCAGAGTATTTCTTTTTCCAATTTCCATAGAGGTGCTTGACACAAAGTCTCTGCTCCACATGGGCACTAATGCCTTGAATTGCAGGAACCAACTCCTATCACGTTTAAGAAGGCAAACAAAAATGACATAATACAAGACAAAATTACATAACAAAAATGTCATAACACAATATATACCTTTTGTTGGTCAGATATAAATTTATATGATCTTTGATTGAATGTATTTAAATCTTCTAATAGCAATTGTAAAAACCATTCCCATGAATCTTTAGTCTCTGCTTCAACCACTAAATATGCAATTGGAAAATTTTGGTTGTTACCTTCCCTGCCTACCGCAAACATTAATTGTCCACCATACTCCACCTTCAAAACTCAAACATCCAATTCAATGAGTGACCTACATGTCTTGGCAAAGTCCGCCTTGCAATCCTCCAAGCATATATAAATCCTTTCAAATACATGGTTCCCTTTGCTCTCAGCACATTGTATATACATAATGCTCCTAGGATTAGACTTCAGCATAACTCCTTAAATGGTTAAATTGATCCATACATGCTCCTTAAATCAAATACATGGCCTTCCTTTTTGCTCTATATGCTTGATCTTGTGAAATATCCATTCCCCACCTCTCAAGGGATTCAACCATAAGATATGTTGGCTTAATATAAAGGCTACGCCTTAAGACATTTGCAATTTTTTTGGCAAGCCAAGTAGTCTTAGCATTCCTATTATGTGCAGTTCTATAACATATATGGTCATCAACATAACTAACAATTTATCAATATTGTTGTCCATTCCTTTTACTAATCCTTAGGTAGAACTTATAACCAGCCATACACCTAATTACCATCCTCATGACGTCATTCTTTTTTATGAACACATTTTTCTGATTTTCCATTCCATACTCTTTGATAGCATCTCTTATCGTCTCTTTGTTTGTAAACATCATTCCCAATTGAAACCCACGTCCCTCACCACTCTTGCAAGTTGGAAACTCGACTGCATCTTCATCAACCTCACTACCAGGAGGTGTGTATAAATGATCCGAATCCGCACAGTTCTCATGTTGCATATCAGCTAACCCTTTACTTCCACTTGCCTCACCTAAGGTTTTTGGAGGTAGCACTTTAGTCCAATTCATCTCATCAGAATCTTCACTGCCTCCATCAATTTCATCATCACTATACTCACTGAAGTCACTTGAAACATAATCATCATCATTCAATTTACCTTGTTCATTAGTGATCGCGACTTTCTATGTCTAACAATTCTAACTGCAAGTGCACAGTCTATCGCGTAGTAATAAAAGATATCGATCCCACAGAGACCAATGTCAATCTACCGTTATCTATTATTACGGCGTAAAGCTAAGGCTATTGGAATTAGGAGAATTGAATGCGAATGAAATTAAATGCAAAAGAAATAAAGAAAATTGGTTTAAAGAAATGCGGTAAAGGATATCGGTATGCAAAGACTTAGTTATCTGGGATTTGACAGGTCACCGATGCTTCTTACTCTTTGCAAACATTGTTCAGAAGAAAATAGTGATCTGAAGACTTTCGTCTCACGATGGTTGTTGATGCTAGTCATAATTCTAAGGGCCGAATGTACGCTTTCGCAGTCCCATTCGGGGTTAAAACTACTTTTTGGAAATCTCTAGGTTCTAATCCATTTTAAAGTGCTTTCACTGTTATTAAAACAAATGCCTAGTGTTTACTATCTGGTCTTGCCGCAGCTTTCGCTTGTTGGTTCGTACCTTAATTAATTTCCCACTTTCGTGGCAAAACTACTTTTAAATAAGTTCTCGCTTTCGCGACGAAGTTTATTCAGTAAATAAATTTAAACACTACGGCCAGAAAGGTTGTTTGTAAAAAGGGAAGATGCCGGTTACTATCGAATCCTATCCTACTAATTCGGTTACATACCGATAAAACTAATTTAGCTAGACATGATAATTAATGAAAAAGGGGACAAACATAAACAGCAGAATAATAAAGCGTGCATCATAACAGAAATAAAGTAGTAATTCAATTAATAAAAACCTGTAAATCGTACTGATCCCAAATCCTTGGGTAGTCCCCCACAATGACGGCAGGATTCTACTTTGGCGAGAAATAAAAGGTACAGGAAGAAAATACAATATTCTGAACTGAAGGAAAATGGAAAGGAAAATAAAAGTAACGATACAAATAACTTTGATGGAATTTTGGCAGAACTTCGGGATGAAGAATCCACCCTTTTCTCTGTGAATCTCTTGTCTATTTATAGGAGATAGTTCATTCTTCAACTTCCAGAGATCATGGGTGAGTTATGGAGAAAGTGGTAGTAACTTCTAGTAGTGGGCAGTGAGTGGAGAAAGTGTAGTAACTTCCAGTAGTGGGCAGTGAGTGGAGAAGGTGTAAGACGGATTTAAGTTGAGATTTGATCGTGATTTCTGATTCTGCGTTTTTTGCCTGTGTGACGGTCGTCATGGACCTGTGACGGTCGTCACAGCAGCAAAATCCGTATCTGCTATTTTTCATCTATTTTTCATCCATTTTTCATCTATTTCTTCTCCTTTTCATTCTTTAGTCCAAATTCTCCCCAATCTGCAAAACGAAGTAAATTAATCATATAATAGAACATAAATCAAGATAAATTAATAAAAGTCACAAATAAATGCATGTAAATCAAGCCAAATAAACGATATGATTTCGCGTTATCAATTAGCATCCTTGACTTCAACATTAGGCTCATTGTCATTAGCCTCATTGACTTCTACATTAGGCTCATTGTCATTAACCTCATAATTAGGGGGACCAAAAGTGCATTTAAGACTATTTTCTATAGAGAAAATCTAGCGCTCACTTATAGCTATATTATCTCGGTTTTTAATAAAATCGAAAAAAAAATTGTTTTTTTTAATAATCAAACATGTCACTCCCATGACCTATACACTTGGTTTTGGCATGTTCAAGGTGAAAGTTTGGTCATAAAAAATATTATTTGTTAAAGTGATTGCACGAAAAAAGTTAGAAACAAAAAACTTTTAAAGTTTAATTGAAATCCAAAAAAATACAATATAAAAAAGATGTTTGATAAAATACCACAGAGAATTTTGGTTTTGTGACAAATTTAAAAATAAAGAAAATTGATCATTTAAATTTACATATATATTGACATTCCCGTCAACGTTACATAGATTTTGACGAAAATAACTAATATGATATTTTTTGAAAAATTCAAAAAACAAAATATTTTTTTAAAAATTAAAAGACTACAATAAATCAAAAATCGAAAAATAATTTATGGAAAATAATATTATATAAAAAAAAATTAATCATTTACAAAAATAAATCGGGATACATTATTGTTTAAGTGAAATTCATCTAAAATTGTGGGTTTTTGGTTGATGTGTAATATTTTCATTCACTTGTTAGTCTATGGTCTCACTACGCGATCAAATTAAAGAGCAATATGACTTTGTATAATTGAGAAAAAGACAATTTGATTCCAATGCCGGATTTATTACTAAATTAGTAGCTTGTTTTTTTTTAAATGCATGGTAAAATATTTCAATGGAGATTCACAAACATTTTCGGAAGAGTATAAAATTCAAAAATAAAAATCAGATGTAAGATTAAATATATATATTTTTTTTAATTATTGTCTCTCAAATTGTTCCAACAAAAGACATCACAATTAAATGAAGGTCGAGAACCTTGTAACCCTTTTTCAATGTGCGCGTGCTATGGGCGTGACATACCACAACCCATGATGAAAACAAAAAGGGGCTCAAAGTGACTAGTCAGAAATTGGAACATGTTACATGCACTTGACCAAGAAAAAAAAAACACTTTATTTTATTCAATAGTTGTAATTGAATATTGTTTGTGGATTTTCCGTGTGCTAAAGTATTTTCAGTCGGCGCTTATTGTATTCCAACTTGCCCAAATTATTGACATTGTGTTCTAACTAGTAGCTCATGGCTTTTTTCTTCTTAACTTTTACTATCATTAGATTAGGTGGTTAAGAAAAAATTTCAAGGATAGAACTTTCGGTGAAATTTAAAATCGTTAGTCAATTTAAAAATAAAAAACAATTGAATACTTCAGAAAATGTGTTTAAATGTTCTTTTCTAAAAACTATTTAATTGAATTTTTTTATTATGTTTCAAAATTAAATCAAACATAGCAATTTACATACTTATTCTAGAAATAAAAGGGGAGGCAATTGAGTTATGTATGAGTACTATTTAATATTTAAGTTTAAGTTAACGAGAGAAATAAAAATAATATATGAGTTAGAATGAATTTGGATATTTGAATGACCTGTTTTACTCTCATATATTAAGAGCGTCTGAAACTACTTGTGTATGACACAGCGTGTTGTACGGATAATCATTAAATTGGATAAGATATTTGTTGATGCACTGGAGAGCAAAATTGTCTGCTTTTAGTTAGAATGAAAGTCTACCTGCTCTACGTGTCTTAATTTGAGGTTCGCTCTTGGGTCTTTTTTATGTGCCTTATAAATGGTTCAGAATAGTTGTCCCTAAGCCTTTGTTCTATTCTATAGAATGAGGGTTTGCAATATACATATTTAGGTCAATTGATTAGCAAAACTAGGTTAAAAGTCTCAATAGGACGTCATTAACATTGAGAATAAATGCATTAAATGTCTCTCTCTTGATTAACGAAGTTTCATATGGAGATTCTAACGTGTGTCCTTATCTTTGATAGTAGTGATATTCCATTTGTCCTAGATACTCGATTACTCTAAATTGTCCCTAATGAGATATTGACAGTTGGTAATGTGGTTTGCGTTTCTCAATATGGTATATCACACAGTTCAGTGATGTGGAAATGCATATAAGAAGTTATTGGACATGTAATCTTTTCTTTTTTTGATGCTTGTGGTTTTTAAGAAACCTTTATTCTTCTTTGTTTGTGATTTCACTCGTTGTTGTCAGTTTCTCACACATGCCTTCATCCTTGACCAGTTTGTATCACATATTTCAGCTCGTGAGTTCCCAAATTTGTCTCTTTTAAGGTAATTTTCAGATTTCCCTTTCCTTAAATCTTGTTTTTTTATCATGGCTTTTGAAGAAGAAGGTCAAAGGGTTTAATGGAGGAGGTGGTTGTTAATTTAATGGCTAATTTAGCGTACATTTTAGTACAAACACTAGACTTGACTTTGAACTTTCCTCACCTTGATATTTGTATTCACCTATTTCACGTGTTAACAAGATCTCTTATAATGGAGAACGTCAAACTTTAAGTTCGGAATATTGTGGATTTTCCGTGTGAATTTTCGTGATGGCAACCTAGACCGTGCCTTTACGAGACGGGACCTTTTGAAGATTGAGGGTAATCTTCGTCAAAGAAGAAAATAGGATATGCAGAAAATACGATGGGTGTGTCGTTCCCATTTGTGAATGTTTATTCTCTTTAATATGATTTTCCATTTCCTTCAACGATTTTGAGGTCATTCTTTTTAATCATTTACTAATCTCTTCTTCACAATCGCATCCAATGAGTTACACTTATATCAAAGTTTTCCAGTATTTTGTGAATACTATAAGATTGTACCGACCATGCCTCTCTTCTTACCTCTCGTTAAAGCTCAACGCAACTTTGCTAATTTGGCACAGGGCCAAGGTATGAAATCTCTCTGGTAGTGTATCTAGATGTCCAGAGTCTACTCAGAAAGTATGAAACACTTTAAAGGTATGTACTTCTTGGTTACTCCCTTCAACAAGGTGGCTTATGCCAACATATGTATCATATAGCCTAAGTATACCTGCCAATGTTTGAACATGTTCTCCAAGTTATGGGGTTAGAGTCATTTCTTGGCAGATTTTAGGTCATACGTTTATAAAATAAATGATCTATCTCAAGAGGATATTTATTTAAAAACTTAATTTCTATCTTTATTTGAGGGTCTGGGCTACCTCTGATGCATCGACGAAGAAATAATACAAGCAGTACATAGAGACACACTTACTAGTGGATGTCGGCTCGAAAGAGGCTAAGAAAATCATGTTTAGTAAGTATAATGGGGAAGCTCCCCTTTTTCTTAAATATATTTTTTATGTTTTTTATAACTTGTCCATTTTAGGCTTGCAGACAATACAAAATGTTACAAAATAATGCAACATATGAAATACTCATTGATCCGTACCTCTCATAGTGGGCGCCACCAATACTCTAGTTGTTGAGGGGGTTCAGAATGAGGGCCCCATGTAATTTTGGTTATTGTATGCTCACCTATCATAGCGTTGATGGAGATTTATGATCCTCTCAACCGTGTCATAGTGAAAGATGTTATGCGTTCATCGTCGTTCCTGGATTATAAGAGTCAAATCATTAGTCATATGGTCAAGGTAGTTCAAGATGAAAGGTCGTTCATTATCTGGTGTTAGAAGCTTGAATAAGACTTGGGGGAACCTTGAAATACCAAAGGAACTTTGTCGATTTTGGTGGTTGCGCCCCCTTCGCTCCTTGCTCCTCATTGCGCGTGAACAATCGGGAAGTTCCTAGATTTTATTTTTCAATAGGACTATACATACTTCTCAAGTAAAGCTAAATTTGTTTTCCATAAGGAGTTGGTAAATTTTGTATATCATACTCGCATGGCACTTACAATTTTGACAGTGCTTCAAGGAGGGCAAAAATCTTTCTGCCTAAACGTCTTCAAAAGAAAGGGAAAGTGGTATAGGAAGGCATCAATGTTTGTACAATAGAGCGATATCAGTATCTGGAGGACCTTCACAGGGAATTTTTCTTATTTTCATGGACAAGGTCTGCTATATATCCTTTTGAGTATCCCAACACATTATCTTAGAAGGTGTAGTCACTATCCACATGGTGAAGAAGAAAGGCAAAACTCTAACCCTACCACAAGCAGCACTGGCCAATGTTAAAGTATAGCCGATTAGAGGGTGAGGATCTCTATCTTACCTTCATCCAATATGCACCCATATTATAGTAATTTCCTCCTTGCCTTGGATTTCTAGCAAAGCAAGCTCTAAGCTCCTCAACAATGGTGTTTTCTTCCCAAACCCTAGGTTGCCTCTGTTTTCTCTTTCCTCTTGTTCCAAGATAATACATACTGTAAAAAAATTCAACACTCACAATTTATATTTAAATGAAAACCTAATTCCCCTAAATTAGGTTATCCTCTTATTATTCTTAACTTAATCCCATATTCCCTATTTTGCTCATACTCCTCTTACTAACTCTAATTCATTTTATTTTAATTTTTAATTATGATAATTCCATTTTCCTCCAAAATTCTACTATTTCACTTATTTCTCTACAACTATCTTATTTTTATTTTTAATCATTCCTCTCAAATTAAATTAATTAAAATAATTCAATTAATTTCTACCATTCCCTTAACTCTCTTCAATACCCACCAAGACACACATATTCACCAATTATCCAAATAAAAACATATAAATCACTTAATAATTTAAATAGAATGTAACTAAATTCAATTAAACAAATTAATTGAATTTGGAGTGTTACATGATTCGGTTGGTTGCTTTAGTCATACGCCTGGAGCATTTGTGACGACAACACTGACTCGTCTTTATCTTTTACGAACGAATGGGAAAGAAAGTTTAGTGAAGATTTATTTCTTATTTTTTAGAATAAGCTTATACTTCATATTATAATGTGTGTTTTGCATATGTAGTAAAGTAAATTTAACCAAGCGACGCAGTAGTTGCTTATTGGCCACTGGATGAATTGGTAGAGTACGTAGTAGCCAACTTCACCTTTCATCCAGAGTCTTCACATGCAATTGTCCTGTCAGAATAATTTTATTTACTTATTAGGGACATAATCTCCATATATTCTTAATTGCATGACAAGGGAGGATACATTGATCTCTATAGCCTTTTCATTTTCTTTTTCTGATCATGTTGTAGAGCCTTGTGTATCTTCTTTGCCCTAGATAGGTTGGCGCATATTGTCATTGGCTCATTATGGAAGTTTTGATACTTCAAATGGAAATGGAATGGGGAAGCCACTTCGTCTAAATTTGTTGCAAAAGACCTGCCCATAATACAATTATAAACGTTTTTATAGGGTACCACTAGAAATTGGAGGTCAGTCTTCGTTGTATCCCTTCATTCTCCCATGATGGCCATCATCTCTATATACCCCTATGAAATATTTATGATTCCATTAAAAGCCTACAAGTCGGATCCTTCATAGGGTCACAACTTCTCCTTCTTCAGCCTTAACTTTTCAAAGAGCTTTGTATACATGATGTCACAAGAACTTTTTTCGTCAATGAGGATCCTATAGACATCGAAATTGGCTATGGTAGTCTTTATGACTAGAAGAAAGATATTGTTCGAGATCCCACCTACCTTTTCACTACGCCTGAATCCAAGGATATGTCTTTCATGTTCCTCGGTTGAAGCCTTCCCCATTCCTTGCTCATGATCACCATCTCTGTAATTTTCTTTTCATCGTCTCCTTGAAAGGGTTTTTTTCCCTTTAAAGACCATAATTAATGGATGCAATGTATTGACATTTTCCTTCACAGTATTCTTCTTCTTCATTCTTGTTATCTTTCCCCCCTTTGGATTAAGTGACAACCTCAATAGATTTCTAAGGGAATGATTTTTCTCTGTGGCCATAGTGTTTCATCTATGGAAAATCTTCCAATATTTTATGCCCTCTCTTATGTCCCAACCTCATTTCTATTTACCATATCGTGTGTACTCGGTAAGCTTCTACTTCTTAATCAAACTTTCTATCACATCCTTCATATGGATTCATTTAATCGTGGTGTGGCTGTTACTCTTGTGGAAATAATAGTATTCGAACTTGTCTATCATGGAAGATTATACAATCGGGTAAGGATTCTTGATCCTGACTTCCTTGAACTCGGTGGTCTCACACTCTTTCTAGATTTTTTCTCGAAGTTTTCAAGGGAGGGTAGGCGATGAAAAGATCAGGGACCCCAAACCTCGTCTTTCTTATAAAGGTTGTTATTTATTTTGGGTGCCCAACTATATTTGGTGTTACCTCTCTGTCTATATCTCTCTCCAATGATGAGCACTTCTTCATAATTTATATAGGGTTCAGCCTTATTCCATAAATCACTTAGACTATATACTCTGTCGAGCCCCAACTTTTTCGAGAACATTCAATATCAATCTTGTCCTTTTCTTGAACATCCAACATTTTAGCTCGCCATATATGTTGCGCACCATTACTACAACTTTTATGGAAAGTTCAAAGTGCTCACACATGGTTTCCTTTTTTCACTCATTCACCCCACCGAGTACATCCATGCTCGTGGGTTTCCTTTTTAAGGCTGAAAACTGGGTGTTAAAGGCGTCATATAGGTCCTTCCATGAATCCATGCTTCTATCTGGAAGGGTTTTGAACCATGTCATCGCAAATCCAGCCAGAGTTAGTACAAATAACTTGCGGTAGTAATTTAGCTTGTCGTTTACATGCTTAACAAATTCGTCTGGATCTTTGATTTCATCATATATTTGTAACTTTGGAGACTTCTCCAAAGACCTAGGTATCTTGTTATCAAGGATGTGGATGGATAAAAGTTTCTTATTTCATTTATGAGTGGGAGCGTTTGTGTCATATATGTGTCTCTTTCAAGGATTACATGCCAGTAAATGATGAGGATGAAAACCTCAGTAGGAGTAGGAGTACTACTTCTTCCTTCGGAAACGAATGAAGGAGTTCTACGTTCTTGGTACCGGTCACGAACTGGTGACTTCAGAATTTCCCTTTGTTGCATAAGTGTGCCACCATTAATCAACTATAATGATGAGTTTTATCGCCTAAGGAGGCTACCTCTCATACAATATTGTTTCTTATTAGAGTGTACCTAGAAACTGCATTGCTCGAAAGCAAATCCTAGCTCTCTTCAGCTCTCAGTCGACTGGAAACCACAAATAAAAAGAGCGTAATATGAAATATGAAAGCACAAGCATGCAAAGGATAATGATATAACATAAATGTAAATATTATTTACAAACTGAGACACAAAGTTAGGCAAAAAAACTCCAAGTACAAAGCAATAATAAAATAAAAAGGGAACAAAAAGACCCTCAAACGTCATCGCCCTGACTCTAAAGCACCTGAACCACCTTTAGCTTCCTCTATAGAAACAGCTCGAAAAAGACCCAGCTGATCACCAGTGACAGAAAGGTCAGGACAAAATTATCGTGTATGCTCCAAAGTTTGATCCCATACCAGATAAACTGACTCCACGGCCCGTTGAAAGGAATCCCAATATTTCTTTCAGGGAGCAGCCACCTCTTCCTCAAAGCCTTTCAAAACTTTGACCCGACTATCCTTCTTCTGTTGAAGAATTTTCCAATGTGCTTTGAATTCAGGACGCACTTATGTTGCATCTTCAGAAGCCTTCTTCCAACATTTATCTCCATCGAAAAGAGAAGTATTCAACTTTGTTATCTAAGCAACCAAAGTTGATGGAGAATCATATCGCTCAACCTCTCCCTACAAAGAGTCAACAAGCTCGACCTTTTCCAGTAGGTCGACCAAATCCTTCTCAGTCGCAAAATTCTCTCGCTTAATGGTCTCACACTTCTCTTTTAGCGCATCCCTATCTCTAGAAAGGTCATTATAACCTAGTACATTGTCAAGGTCAACAACTACCATCAAAACCATGTATTCGACCCTAAATAAGGTGCGTGAAGTATTTACAAAGAGACCCCGTCTATCAGTTACAAATAGACTTCGGATGAAAGCTAAGTTCTTAGTGTCCATGGCAGCAGCAAATTCCTCTAGAGTGCTAGGTGCCCGAGATGGAAGTATAACAGAAAGTCGAAAGAAGGGGGTAAGAGCCTCTTATTCAACACCATACGTCAAATGAGCCAGCTTGGAAGAATCTCCTTCAACAAGATTGGTAGGACTATCACCCTTGATCCCCTTGATAGGAGAAGGAGATAGTGAAGTATCAAGAACAAAGAAGTCGGCCACCGTAGTGGTCAAATGTTCCACCTCAAGAGCCATATCTAGGATAGTATTTGTTGGGGGCTGCAACTGTATTCAGAGCCTAGACCACCGGAACAAGAGCAACCGTAGAAAAAGAAGTCGCCGTTACTCGACCAAATAAGTTAGTCATTAGACCCTAACTTTTGGCAAACGGGAGAACCTTTGCAACTAATCCATATTATCTGCAAGGCACAAGTTAAACTTGTAAAAAAAAGGGGGAGGTCTCAAGTCCCCATCCTCACCAGAGAGCTTATGCCTCTCAACAAGAACGGGGGCACTGATAATAGAAAAATTATAAATTTGATTTTTCTTTCGCTAAAAAATGGGTACTTTGCTCGGACAAAATTGTTCTTCATAGTCAAGCCTTTGATACAAAACACATTGATCCTCTTTCCTTTTAACTTCCTCGGAAGATAGATGACATAACCTAAAGTGATAATAATAAAGAGGCCGAAGAAAATGATTTCTATACTAATACTTTAGAAAATTGCTCTTTCAAGAACAAGCACATCCCACTAGGGAAGAAGACAAATAGAAAGAAAAGTGAGCCTCATGAGTAACCGGTTTCACCAACATGAAACATTCAAGGAAGTAACCCCAAACATTGGTGAAAAAATTGAACTAAGGGACCTAGGGTGAAGAAAGGTCAACCCTTGATCTCGGGCATCATCTTGAGAGGTGTGGGCTGCATAGAACAGATCGAAAAAGAGCTCCAGAGAAGGTTTCCATGATTTTTGCTCACCCTAGAGTTGGAACACCTTCATATAAGCCTAAGCTCCCGGATGAAGTTGCGATGGGTCAACCCTTAGACGATTCATCACGACCACCTCAAAATCAGAAAATGGCAAACATATACCCAACCTTGTGAAAAGGCATTTATACAGAGGAACCGAGCAACCCTCGGATGAGTTGTATATCCTCTTCAATAGGCCTACTGGGAGAATTGACAAGTCCGAGGGGTTACCAACCATAATGACAACATTAGATATAACCTTGATAGTGTTTAGGGCTGAAGGAGTCCCCACCACTTCGGTGGCCACCCATTGGTATCTATTGGCATTATTCAGCTTAATTATCTGAAGTCCCCTCCGGGTTAGTTTATCGGCTTTAAAGTGATCAACGAGATTGATCCAAGACACAATGTTAGATTACCCTCGATACTATAAATGGTGTACACTTTCAGTTGGGGTCACGACCATTCTTTCGCATATATAGTCAGATTAAGATACCAACATGTTCCATTCTTTAACAGGCAGCTTATATTCAGCCTTGATCAAGACAATGAAAGGTCGTGGTTTCTCAATATAACTCTCACCTTCATCGGATTCCTCTAAAAATAGAGCCTATGGAGGATTCCTAAAAGGAGCTCCATCTGAAAGAGAATCTCTAGACACTCCCTCTATTTCCAAATCATCAATCAGAGAGGCGATCTTGTGTTTAAAATCCCCACTGGAAGAAGAAAGGGAATATGATTCAAAATCTACTCCCTTTTTCAAAGAAGAAGAAGAAGAAAAGGTGTTACTATCCAAATCACTCTTTATGATAATATGGTTATCGTTCATCTTTATAAAGAAACAACAAATGTTTGAAGTAAAAAGCTTGAGTTTGAGGAGAGTGCCTTAAAGTGAGATTTCAAAGACACATATGTGAAGACTAAAGGTTGGAGCTTGAAAGCTTTGAATGTGTGATGACGGTTACTTTTGGAAAAACGCTCTTAGAGAAGAGCAAAAGACTCAAAGGATATAAGGGATATTCAATCTAATAAGTTGTGGAAAAAAATCCCCCAAATTCCCCATCCATCCTTATATAGCCAAAGACAATCGAACAGATCAGATTGAAAGTAAGAAGTAGGTACAAATCAATGATCATAGTTCCTCTTGGGAACACAACTAGATTCAAGCACACTCAAGTGCACAGTAAGTAACGCCACACCACTCCCTACCTTTTTAGATCACACGTCAAGAGAAAAACTGCAAAACGCTTCCATGATGACACTGCATTTAATGCTCACGTTCCCCATTACTTTTTGGAAAAACCAAAGCGATGCATATCTGCTAACACACAGACAACCATTCTTTAGGATCAGCCACGGATGCTATAAGACTCCATCGATATCCAGAGTGCCCCACGAGCCTTTGAGACAACTATTTTGTGTCGGTCAAAGGTCCAATGAGATAAATCCCACTTAATATGCATGTTCCACTAAGCCCGAGGTATAAATGCCTTCACAAAGGGTTTTCAAGTACACATTCTCTAATATCTATTTTCACTATAGTTGTCTTGAACCTACTTGGATGTTGAAGTGTTAACCATGCATGTATCCCCTAGGTCCACCGTATCAGAGATAAGCAACACTAATTCAAGATATACTATTTTAATTCTAAAAGCATCAAGATCGCAATCTCTGGTCCAAGGTCTTGCATCACCGAATCGCTTAGGAGCAATAGTTTCCCCAATCTCATCCATTTATGATTCCGTAACGAAATTATTAATAATAATAATAATAATAATAATAATAATAATAATAATAATAATAATAATAATAATAATAATAATAATAATAATAATAACAATAATAATAATAACAATAATAATAATAATGAGCTTTTAAGCTTATTAAAGGGTATAGCTCCAAAAGTGGCCCTCCTAGGTGCACCATTCAGATGGATATTCAAAAAGCATACGACACGGTGGATTAGAATGCTCTCAAAAGTATCCTGCATGAGTTAGGTTTCCCCCTTAAATTCATTGATTGGATTATGATTACAATGGACTCTGTCACTTACAAGTAATATATCAATGGTGATCTTACTAGAGAGCTTAAAGATAAGAGAGTTTTACATCAAGGTGACCCTTTATTCCCTATGCTCTTTGTTATGGTCATGGAATACTTGCACAGGAAGTTTGAAAAGCTTTCTTTAAATCCTAACTTTAACCATCATCCTAAATGTGAGAGATTGAATATTGTTCACCTCTGCTTTGCTGATGACTTACTAGTTTTTTCTAGAAGAGATATTGGCTATGTGCAATTGGCTATGAAGGTGTTTGAGGATTTTTTCTGCTGCTATTGGCCTAGTAGTGAATCCTCATAAATGTAGCATTTTTTTGTGGCAATGTGGACTATGAGGTGAAATCCCAAATTATGAATATAACTGGGTTTAGGGAATCCATTCTTCCTTTTAGGTACTTGGGTATCCCTTTTTCCAGCAAGAAGTTATTCGCAGCTCAATGCAACAACTGAAGGAAAATTGCGATCTAAACGCAGCGGAAAACAAAACAATTTCCTTTAGTGATCCTTACGAATGAGCATGGTCAGTGATAGAATCGTTACCTCTTTGTGGCGATTCAGATCTTTGATGCAGCGATCACAAGCGTTGATGAAGTGCAACGCCTCTACTCAGTCCACACGAACAGCTTCCGGTCACAGTGCTAGCTGCTTACGAACGGAATTATTTGAGTGAGAAAAGAGAATCAAAAACGAAATTGCATCAAGTGAAAGCTTCATCACAAGGGTTCCTTTTATAGACTCTCTTGTGGGCTGTGGGCTAAAAACCCAATTCACATGATCCATAATAATATTATATATTATTATAATAACTATTATTATAATAAATATATTTATTTTATTATTATTTTATAACCATTATAAAATAACAATAATTATTATTATATTATCCGAATTTCTATTTTTCACTTAAGTGCACCGTACCTTACGGTGTTCCTTTGATTTCTCTATCTCTCATCAAACTGTCCTTATGTGTGTGACCCTGTAGGATTTCGTAACGTTGGTAATTATATTAAATTATATATTTAACATAATAAACAGTAAGCGGTATCTAGCAACACATCACTGCTACCCAAGTCACGAAAATGTCATGTGATCTGACAAAACCTTTTTCGTGATAATATATGTTTGTACAATTACCCTTTTGCCCCTATGTCTATATTGAACACAAGGCATACACTGTGTCATCCTTGTCCAGTTCAATATTGGGCCCTTAGACATTTCTCCTGTTATGCAGGATTGGCAAATTCCATCTAGGACACTCATGTCCCTCAGCATGCTTCGTGGAGTGCCCATCAACTGTCTTTATGATCATCCAGTTACGGATAATGTTTGATCAGCAATAAAGCACCCGACTCTACATCTAGGGTCCATAGTGGTTTCAGGTCGAAGGGTGGTAATGCACCATTATCACCATGAGAATAACTTATGACACTTTGCATAACATACTATGTAGTATTCTCATAGCGGGTCAATCCGGTATAAATATTACTCCTAATATTTATACCTATGTCAAGACTTGATAACTCTTTATCCATGATCCATGAGATGTGATCATCAGTCTATCTTCATAATAGTCTCAATGCTTTTAATGTTATCCTACTTTGCAATAAAGCTTGACTACGGATATTTTAAGAATAATGTCTTTATGTTTAATGGGATCTCATGATTAAGTCACACTTAACATTTCATTAAACAAACTAACTATTCTAGGGACTTTATTATTCTGAAAGACAAACATAATAAAGAAATGCCTTTTATTATTAAACGAATAATCCGATACAAGTACCAAAAAGTATTGGCCTCTAGGGCTTACACCAACAACAACTTGATGGATAAATCGTAGGTCGTATTAATCATTGGTTTTCTCACCTGCTTACCTATGCAGGAAGGATCCTTTTAATCAAAAGTATTATCTTTGTTGCTGTGAATTTCTGGTTGCAGGTTATCCATCTCCCTAAAAAAGTGATCAAGCAAGTGGAAGCTTTGTGTGGTTCTTTCCTTTGGTCGGGCAAGAGTGAGATCACGAGGAAGTCTCTAATCTCGTGGAAGAAAATTTGCACCAGTAAAAACCAAGGGGGTCTGAATTTGGTAGATCTTGAGGATTGGAAATATGTTATTCTCTTGAAGCTGTTGTGGAACATCAACAGGAAAAGTGATAGCCTCTGGATCAAATGGATCCATTGCTATTATATGAAAGGTAAATAGCTTATGAACATTCCAATGAAGAACAGTTGGTCGTGGGTTTTTAAACCCATCATGAAACAAAGGGAGAAAGTTGAAGGAGACTCAAGCCCGATAGTTTTATCTTCTCATCAAGCTCGACAGAGAAAAGTTTAGCGGGCATAAAGTTTGGATTGACAATCCCTACAAGCCTCGCGTTCTCTTTACACTTTGGTTGGCTTGTAATGACAGATTGGCCACTAAAGAGAGAATGAAGAAACTTGGCTTTATTGATAACATTTCATGCAGTTTCTATAATGAGGAGGAATCCCTTTTTCATTTGTTGTTTGCTTGTAACAAGGTCTATGAGATTTGGAGACAAGTTTTACTTTGGCTGAAGATTAATCATAACCCTCTTAGGTGGGAAGATGAGCTCAAGTGGATCCTTATAACGAGTAGAGGGAATAATAACAAGAAGAAAATCCTTAAATGTGCTTTTGCGGAGACAATTTATGAGGCGTGACAAGCTAGAAATCAGAAGTGCTTTGGTGGGAACTTATATAATTCTAATATAGTCCATAAGATTATTGATGTTATTATTTATAGGCGTTGGGGCTAGACATAAGCTTAGATGGTATATTAGCATTCTTATGTTGCCTTAAGTTGTTAGGGGTGCTTTTGGTTGTTTTCTTCGGATCGCTTCACTTTGTATTGGTTTTTTGGATTTTTAATAAATTCTTTATTACAAAAATAAAAATAATAATAATAATATTATTATTATTAATATCAATAATAATAATATTAATATTAATAATAATAATAATAATAATAATAATAGTAATAATAATAATAATAATAATAATAATAATAATAATAATAATAATAATATCTTGAAAGCTATAAGAGGTTTGAGGCAGGGGGATCCTATCTCCCCCTTCCTTTTTGTCCTCATGATGGAATATATGCACAAGCTGCTCCAAACACTTCAAAGAACACCTGATTTTAATTTTCACCCGAAGTGTGAAAATTTGAAGATTATTAATATGTCTTTTGCTGATGATATCCTCATTTTTGTTAGGGGTGATCTTGAATCTGTGAGATTAGTTATGGTAAAGGTCGATTATTCTCTAATGCAATAGGTATGAAGATTAGCCATCCAAAGAGCAATATTTATTTTGGTGGGGTAACAACAGAGACTCAAACCCTGCTACAACAAGAGACTTATTTTGAAATAGGGGATTTTCCCTTTTGATATCTCGGTGTGTCTTTGCATAGCAAGAAACTCACAGTGGCTATCTGCCAACCGCTTATTGAAAAAAAAATCCTCAAGAGATTCCATCATTGGAGCAATAGACTACTTTCATACGTGGGCATGTTAGAACTAATTAGAAGTGTTATGTTTACTATTTCTAATTATTGGCTTCAAATATTCCCTCTTCCAAAGCAGGTGATCTCACATATAGAAGGAATATGTAGAAAATTCTTATGGACAGGCAAAAATAGCGAAGGTATGAAGGCTCCTGTATCTTGGGATCATATTTGTGATCCAATACGTACATGTGGCCGCAATATTATATCTACATGAATGGAATAAAGCTACAATTGGCAAAATGCAGTGGAATATCTGGAATAAAAAAGATAAGCTTTGGATTAAATGAGTGCACATATACTATATGAAGCATGCGGACGTCACTACATTTCAGCCCGACCATCATAGCTCATGGGTAATGAAGGCTATTTTTCAAGATTTGAGATGAGATATCCAATACGAATACATGGATGGAATTGCTGGAAAAGGATAAATATGTCACTAGAAGGGTGTATAACATGCTTAGAGGAGATAAACAAAAAGTTGTGTGGAGAAAAATATTTTATAACAACATAGCAAAACCGTGTGATATATTCACCCTTTGGCTTGTTTTTAATGGTCGTGTTGTGAATAAGATGTCTTGAAACAAAGTATAAACGGTTTCTTTACGATCAAGAAACACAGTAGGGTCAGGGTTAACAAAGAAAACAGGGTAAAACAACAAGGAACAATAAGGATTGGTTATAAACTGCTATTCTTTCCTTTATCTATCAAACAAGATTACAAGTATACAAGAATAACAAATAATCTCTCTCTCTCTTGAATTATGATTTTATCTTCCTATATTTTTTTCTTATACCAAGATGAAAGACTAGCATGCTATTTATAAGAAAAATAACACAATAACCTAATGGACATTTTAACAATTACCCGTTACAAGCTAACTTAAACAATTGGGCTTACAAGAAAGGCCCAATTCAACATGCTAATAAACCTATCAATATTGACTAATGCAAGTTAGAATAAACTTCGACTACAACACGCATTACTCCGACAGCAGCATGTGAACAGACTTCAACCTCATGCTTAATCTCTGTCAAACTAGAAACTACCTTTCGACCATACTAGATTTCAATCCAATATCTCACAAATCTCCACCTTGGATCTAACTCTATAACATCTAGAAACTATCTTTCTTCATGCATCTTTATCAATTGTATACAGTGGAAAAACTTGCAACTGGGAAATATCTTGGTGACATATCAGCAACATTATAATCTGTCGAAACCTTTAGCACTTGGACTTCTCCACGCTCGATTACCCCTCTGACGAAATGCAACCTCACATCAATGTACTTGGTTCGCTCATGATAGGCTGGATTTTTTGACACGTGTATTCCACTTTGATTATCACATTTAACACTGATAACTCGACCTTGAAGTTTCAGCTATTTTGTAAAACCTTCAAGCCACAATGCTTCCTTCACAACTTCAGTTAGATCGATATATTCCGCTTCAGTGATAGATAAGGCAACAACCTTCTGAAGTGTTACTTTCCAATTGATTGTTGTCTCAAACATAGTGAACACATATCCAGAAATAAATTTTCTAGAATTAGTACAACCTGCAAAATCAAAGTCGACATATCCTTCAATTGCTGCTTTACTATTTTCACCCAAGGCTCCACCATAAATTAGGACTCTATTCAGAGACCCATTTATGTACCTTAGAATCCACTTCAATGCTTTCCAGTGAGCCTTTCCAGGATTCCCCATGTACCTGCTTACAAGACTTGTTGCATATGATATGCAGGTCTAGTACAAACCATAACATACATCAAAGAACCCATTATATTAGCATATGGAATTTTATTCATATAATTTCTTTTGACATCAGTGTTGGGACACTGATCTATACTCAGCTTGAATTAAGGGTTTGTCGGAGTCACAACAGGCTTTGAATTCGACATACCATACTTTTCGAGAATCTTATGTAGGTATGCCTCTTGAGATAAGCATAATTTCGACTACTTTTTATCTATTTGCATGTCAATCCCAAGAATCCTGGACACAGCTCCCAAATCCTTCATTTCAAACTCCTTATTGAGTTTAACCTTCACCCTCATTACATCTTTGACATTGTTTCTTACTATTAGAATATCATCCACATAAAGCAACAAAATAACAAATGATTTCCAAGTCAAAATCTGAAGTAAACACAATGGTCGAACTGACTTCTAATGAAACTTATGCGTGCCATGAACTTGTCAAATCTCATAATCCACTGTCGAGGAGATTGTTTCAGTCCATATAAAGATCTATTCAGTTTTCACACATAATTTTCCTTCCTTTTTTCGACATACCCTTTAGGTGGCCTCATAAGGATTGTTTCATCTAGATCACCATACAAGAATGCAGTCTTCACATCCATCTGTTCCAGTTCAAGGTTGAATTGTACCACTGTGGCAAGCAACATTCAAATGGATATGTGCTTTACAACAGGAGAGAATACATCATTGAAGTCGACGCCTTCTTTTTGAGTGAACCCCCTAGCGGATAATCTTGCCTTGTATCTCTTCGACACCACTCCTTTGATCCCTTACTTAACTTTGAAAATCCATTTACAGCTGACTAACCTATCTCCAGCAGGTTTCTTGATCATTTCCTAGGTGTTGTTATCACGAAGAGATTTCATCTCATCATCCATGGCCATCATCCATTCAGTCTTCTTTCGACTCCTCATAACTTCCTTATAGTCTATAGGTTCTTTGTCCAGAACCTCACTTACAGAGATTAAGGCATAAGCTATAAGATTTGTATACCCAATTCAGCCTCCTGATCTTAGACAACATCTTCTGCGTATTCTTCAACTTCATCTGGGATACGTAATTGAACATCAACATGCTCCACCTTAACAAGAATATCTCCATGTCCTAGCTCTTCGTCAGCATCATCAGTTTTCTTGAAAGTCATTTCTGCTTCATTGGAAACTACATCTCGACTAGAGATACACCTCTTATGATCTGGCCCTAGACACCATTGTCTATGACCTTTGACTCCTTCAGGGTATCCCATGAACATGCATTTAAGAGCTCTAGGTTCGACCTTGTCTTGCCTAATATGAGCATAGGCCACGCAGCCAAATACTCTCAGTTTGTCTAGACTAGGTAGATGTCCCAACCAAACTTCTTCAGGTGTCTTCATTCCCAAAGCAGTCAAGGGACATCTATTTATCAGATAGGCTGTTGTCAAAACAACCTCCACCCAAAACACCTTCTTCAACCAGCACTAACCAACATGCATCTAACCCTTTCGAGGATTGTTCGATTGAATGTATCAGCGAAGCCATTTTGTTAAGAAGTACATGCTATAGTCTTATGCCTTGCAATCCTATACTCAACATAGTAACCGTCGAACGCTTTGTTGTAGAACTCTTGGCCATTGTCGATTCTCAACCTCTTAACATTTCTGTCAGTTTGAGTTTTGACCGGAACCTTCCAACTTTTGAAATTCTCAAAAGTTTCATCCTTCATCTTTTGGATGAATACCCATAGCTTTATAGAATAGTCATCAACGATGGATATAAAATACCTTGCACCTGAGTGTGAAGGATTCCTTGCAGGTCCCCAAAGATCAGCATGAATGTAATTCAGGGATCCATGTGTTCTTTGCTTGCCTTTGTTAAACTTCTTCCTACAGGATTTACCAAATACACAAGATTCACAAAACTCCAACTTTTTGACTTTGTCACCTCCTAACAGGTTCTGCTTCCCTATTTCGACCAGGTTTTTTTCACTGACATGGCCCAATCTCATGTGCCATAATTTTGTCTTTGACACAGGTTTCGTGGATGTAATATTTGTCGAACCACTTACAACCTTATCCTCAAGGGTATACAAGCCTTGTTTTTTCACGCCTCTCAAGACTTCCTTCGACCCCTCATGACTCTTAGGATACTTTTCTCTCCTTGAAAAACATACCCCTTCTTGTCGAATTCACCAAGAGAAATCAAATTTCTCTTCAAATCAGGTACATACCTGACTTCAGTCAATAACCTTATTGACTTATCATGGACCTTGAATCTCACAGATCCAATACCTGCAATTTTGCAAGATTTGTTGTTTCCCAATAGCACCAATTCACCATCTTGATCACCAGCTCCTCAAATAATTCTCTGTTTGGAGTCATGTGCCAAGTGCAACCTGAATCCATGATCCACTATTTTCTTGAGTCGCCACTTGAAACCATAAGAACATCAGATGAGTCAAAGTCATCTTAAACAATGGTTGTGTTGCCATTATCCTTACCTCCATGATCTTTCAGGCGCTCAGGAAACACCTTTCTTGTGTGACCCTCCTTCTTACAGTGATAACATCGAATACGAGATGTTTCACCATTGTAATATTTCTGCTGACTTTTACATTTCTTCTTGTCAAACTTACCATCCTTTTGCAAGAATTTTCCCTTAATGGACAAACCTTCGCCCACCGTCGAAGGTTTATGCTCATTTCATTCGTTCAAGTCCTTAGAATACATGGCTAATTGAACTTCTTCAAAGCTCAGGGATTCCTTTCCATACAAGAGAGTTTCTTTGAAGTGAACATGTATTATGGGCAGGGCACACAACAACAATAATGCTTGATCTTCATCATCGATCTTTACATCAATATTTTCAAGATCAAGAATCATCTTGTTGAACATATTCAACTGCTTAGCCAACACTTTGTCTTCACTCATCTTGAATGAGTACAACGCTTGCTTCAGGTAGATTCCATTCACCAAGGATTTGGTCGTGTACAAACTTTTAATTTTCACCCATAACCCCAATGTTGTAGTCTCCTTTGATACCCGTTGAAGAACCTTATCACCAAGGCTCAACAATATTTCCCTGTGGGATATCTCAATCATGCTCGTCTTTTCTTTTGCCGTTAACGCAACGTCCATGGTTGCCTCTCCCTTCAAAGCTTCCAAACAACCATGCTGAACCAGTAGGAATTTCATCTTCAAGCGCCACAGACCAAAGTCGTTCACTCCGGTGAACTTTTCAATCTCGTACTTTGTTGAAGGCATCTTCTCCACGTTCACCACACCAATTTGTTGTGAATAAGATGTCTTAAAACAAAGTATAAACGATTTCTTTATGATCAAGAAACACACAAGGGTTATGGTTAACAGAGAAAACGACGTAAAATAACAAGGAACAACAAAGATTGGTTATAAACTGTTATTATTTCCTTTATCTATCAAATAAGATTACAAGTATACAAGAATAACAAATAACCTATCTCTTTTAGGATTTTATCTTCCTATATTTTTTTTCCTTATACCAAGATGAGATACTAACATGTTATTTATAAGAAAAATAACACACTAACCTAATGGACTTTTTAACAATTGCCCATTACAAGCTAACTTATGGTTTATGGTTTAGGGTACAAGCTAACTTAAACAATTGGGCTTACAAGCAAGGCCCAATTCAACATGCTAACAAACCTAGAAATATTGACTAATGCATGTTAGAACAAACTTTGACTACAACACACATTACCCTGGCAACAGCATGTGAACAGACTTCGACCTCATGCTTAATCCTTGTCGAACCAGAAGCTACCCTTCGACCATACTAGAGTTCGATCTAATATATCACAGTTCGTCTTCTTACAAAGGACAAAATGTTGAAGTTTGGCATGGCCTCTGATGGTTTATGTACCTTCTGCAATTTGCAAGAAACTTGTGACCACCTATTTTTTAAATGTCCTTATACTGAAACAGCCCGGGAATAGATTCTTGACAGGTTTGGTATACACCACACAATAAATGGTTGGAGAAATAATATATCTTGGCTTATTGTTCATACTCGTGGGAAAGGAACAAAGAAGAAAATAATAAAACTGGCTTTGGCTGAAACAATCTACTTTGTTTAGTCTTGTAGAAATAACATCATCTTTAATGGAGGTGATAAAAAGAAGCTAACTAGCAAACCAATATTTGATGCAATTCTTCATAAAGCTGAATTGAATAGGAAAATATCTAATATGTGTAACTTGATCTAGCTTGTATCGTTTGTTGTTTTAGTTGTTTTGGTTGTCTGGAGGCCTGAATCAATATTGATCGACTTTGTTTTTGTAATTGATTTTTGGTAATAATATATTTCTTTTTATTCCCAAAAAATACAATAATAATAATAATATGTTTGTGTCTATGTGCAGACGGGAAGATATAACACAAGAAAAATCTATGACAATTTGGATTCCACTCCAAAGGTGCAGTGGCGAAAAGTTTTTTTCAACAACCCAGCTAAACCTAGAGCCCTCAATATCCTTTGGTTGGCTTGTCATTCTTGATTGGCTACTAAAGACAGATTGCAAAAGTTTGGTATGATACATGAAGTTCTTGTTGTTTTTGCAGAGAGGATGAAAACCTCAATCGTCTTTTTTTCAAGTGCAATATCAGAGGTGCTGTTTGGAAAACAATCTTTGGTTGACTTTAAATCAACCATACACCAGGAGATTGGAATGCTGACTTGAAGTGGATTTTGAAGAAAAGTAACTTGAAGAATTCTAAAAACAGCATCCTCAAATGCGCCTTTACAGAAACAGTATACGAATTGTGGAGTCTTAGAAACGACATTTGTTTTGGTACAGAAACCAACTTGAGTGAGTTTGTCCTCGTATTATAAAAGATATTGTGAACCGTTGTTGGGTGTGTCATAAACTTAGAGTCTCCATAGGTCGGTTGTTAATGTCTTGATGTTGTGTTGTTCCTTTGTTGGTTTCTTGGGTCTCTAGGCCTAGCTGGTTCTCCTTTGAGATCGCTTTGTGTATTATAGTTTTTGGATTAAAAGTTTATTTTTCAAACAAAAAAAAAATACTCCATCCGTTTTAAAATGACTGTCGTTTTAGGAAAAAAAATTTGTTTTAAAATGAATGTTATTCTCACTTTTTAATGTAATAATAATTGCTATTTTTCAAATTTTATCATATAATTATTACTCCGTACACTATTTTCAACACATTAATAAAACTAATTTAGTAAAAATGTAATATTTTATGACAATATCATTGTATTCTTTAATTTATGTGCATAAATCATAAACAATAGTCATTTTGAAATGGAAATAATAATAATAATAATAATAATAATAATAATAATAATAATAATAATAATAATAATAATAATAATAATAATAATAATAATAATAATAATAATAATAATAATAATAATAATAATAATAATATAATAAAGTTGATTTATTGAATCTTGCATAAAAGAAGCGCCACTTTTTTACAATAAAAAGAAGGAAAAAAGAAAACAACTTTCCCTAAAATCTTCTACTTTTGATTACCCCAACACTAATGGAACTCAGAAAGAAAGAAGAAACAAAAGTGGCTACTTGCCGAGCCTCACTAACCTTTTTTAAAATATAACCATACTAGTTCCATCTACTAAGGAAGTAGGGAAGTAGCTAGAATGGAAATAGAAAATGATGATAGCTGTGTGACAGCTCTGATTTGACGCGACAATAATATTTGAAATCACTCGCGTATACTCGAAACCTTTTAGACTTTGGTGGACAAATCTCACTTTATATATAAGAATGATATTTATAAAAAATAATAATAATAATAATCTTGTGCGAAAGTAGGGGCAATAGCCTAGTTTTTAATTGAAAATTTATTTCTAAAATAGTATTCAATTATTGTATTCCCCACAATATATATTTATACAGTATTTTTAAAATTGAATATTATATTAAATTTTGTTGTAACAGTATTTTTAAAAATAGTTAAAAAGAGGTTTTTTCAGCTATTGGATAAATTATTGGAATGAATCGCAAATTAGATTTTTTTTTAATTGTTTTGTGGTGCTATACAAAAATGTAAAAGCTTACTATTAACTAGGACGTCCCTTAGATAAAGTAGTCCAATCACAAGTGTATTCGATTTCTACAAGGCTATAGGATGCGTTTTTGAAATATATTGTGTATTTAGATCACTTAATATATTGTATATAGTTCAAGACAACTCTATCAAATAGACATTTTAAGGGACTATGATTCTTTGATCACTCTTAATTATTAAATAGATAAAATTTCTCCGAAGAAATACAATTTTCAAAGAGACATAATAGAATGATGAAAAATATTTATCTTTTAAACATGCATTACAAAGAACTATGGATCTTTGATCACTCTTAATTATTTTTAATTATTAAATAGACAATTTTTAAAAAAAAAAAGATATAATTTCCAAAGAGACATAATAAAATGATGAAAAATATTTATCTTTCAAATAGACATTTCAAAAAACTATGGTTCTTTTATCATTCTTAATTATTAAATAGACAAAATTTCTGTGAACAGATACAATTTTCAAAGAAACATAATAAAATGAAGAAAAATATTGCTCGATAAAGAGAAAATGGCACAATAATTCAAAGCCTGTTGGAAAGAAAAATATTAATCTGCATCTATTTTTATAGGGGTCTGGTTAGAACCTCTTTTTTTTTAAAGATTGTATTCTTTGAATCTTTTACCAATGCATTTACTGTTTCTTAGAATTCATGTAGTCAAAGTCTACCTTTGACCATCTTAAAAATTGTGGTTTTTATTTTTATCTGTCATCAGTATTTGCATTTAAGATCTTTTTGTTGATGACAAAAGGGAGAGAAAATACGTGAAAATATTTAAGGTTAAAAGTATTTTTTTAATACTTTTAATTTACTTTAACCCTAATTATTCATTATTTTGGTAGTGCTTTCTTTTGAACATATAATTTTTTATTAAAATAAGTTTAAGTTAACTTGAATGGAACTTATGGGGAGCTTACAAAACTCAATTATGGACTATTAGACTCAGGGGGAGCTTACAAACCTCTGACTTTGATATTGTCAAGTTAGTTAAAATTGATCAACCATTATTCTTAAATAGATTTGTTTGTAATCACCAAAAAAGGGGAGACTGTTGTAACAAGGTTGTTCATATCCCTTAGGTTTTGATGATAACAAAATATTTAGAGAATAAATAGGTATACTAACATATGTTCAAGTGTGCAGGATCACAGGCTAAGAATTCATTATGAATCAATCCTGTTGAAAGCATAAGCGGAGAAGCATTGTTACTCAGATTTTGGATGATCATAATTTGGAGACTCTAAATATGTTTGTCAGTATTTGAATGATCATACTCTGGTATACTGTTCCAGGCAGTCTCTGGTAACAGCTCATACCCTGAAGGAAAAAGGTCCCTCTAGCTCGTACTTTGCACCAAAAGTATGTCAATCTTGTCAAGCGCTAGATTTCTTGAAAGAGTCAACTAGAGTTTGGTTTTGCAAAGCTCAAAGGATGGTGATGCAAGCTCTTCAGTCTGTTTTACCTTTTGGTAGATACCTAGTGCTTCAAAAAGTGATGTGAACAATGTCATTATCCATTGGACAATATTTCTAACCAGATGTTAGTCTCCAACGTCTCTCTTGGCATAATTCTTCACTAAGTTTGTTGTTGTTCAAACCTCCGATGACTCTTTCTCTACCTCTATAAAAGGAAGCTTAAGACTTGAAGGAATGTTACAACATCACAGTGCATTATAAGATCTTTGGCATAACTCTGAGTTTTTATTTTTGTAACTGTTATTGCATAAGATCTTACGATTTCTTATCTTAGATTATCTTAGAAATCTTAGAAAGACTGAGAACATTTGTGATTCTTACATAACTGTTATACTTCTGATTGTGTATCAAAGTATAGTAGTTATCTTTTCTATTAAACTATTTGTTTAAAGTAGAGAAAGTCTCTTGCCTGTGTGCTTAAGTATTGAAGTCTTTTGTCTGGGTACATGAGCAAATGAAGTCGCTTTCTAGGTTGATTGAGTAGAAGTCTCTTGCAAGGTTGCTTGAGCATAAGTCTCTTTCTAGTTTAAGTATTTAGTAGTAATGTATACGATTAATGTTATATTAGAGTGGCTCGTAGTATTGGAATATGTCTTTGACATCAAAACACATACAACCTTTTCTTAGGTATATTCTTAAAAAGTTGATGCATTAAAGGCCCTCTACGTTAGTTTTGGTTTAGTGAACTCTTCAGGAATTTTTCATAGTATTCCTTAAGAAGCGATCCCTACTTCCACATTCACAAAGAGGAGCTTGTAACACCCCTAAATTTGATTAATTTTCTTAATCAAATTATTCGTATTTTATTGAATTAATTAGTATTTTGTGTGCTTTTAATTAAACGTGTATATTGAGTTGTATGTGTATGTGGGGGCATTAGCGGGGGTGTAGCGAGAGCATTGGCGGGGTGATAGAAGGATTACAATAATTAAAATAAATGAGAAAATATGCTTTTAAGTTGAAAATAGGAGATAAGGAGAAAGAGAGAAAGTGGTGAATAAAATGAGAAAAACTGGGCCTTAGTGTAATTCTTAAAAGATTAAAAATTAGGTTAGATATAAATATTGGCTAGTAGAGTTTTTGGAGAAAAATAGTATGTGAAAACAGAAATTAGAAAGAAGAGACAATGACAAGGCTAGGGCTTGAAGAGTGAAGAATAGCCTAGATCAATTTTGAATTTTGCAAGGAATCTAAGGTAAGGGGGAGAAACGACTTTAATATGGGTGTATTGCATGAAGGGGTAGAAAAGAGAGACATTTACTCTCATTAGGGATTAAGTGAAATTTCATGAATTTTGATTCGTATATGTGTTCTAAAAATTCGTGGATTGATGTGTGATTATTCAATTTTGTGACTGAATTGTGTGTAACATTAGTTGTTTGTATATATGATGTTTATGCCATTGTTGAAGTTGTTGAAGGTTTGAACATAAACATGATTTTGATGAAATTAGAGAATTAATTGTGTAATTTTGTGAATTGACATGTTGTTATGATGTTATAACCTGCGATATAATTGTTTGGGCGTGTTGGGGTGATTCGGAATTGAATTTTGGAATTCAAGGGGACTCCCATGGTAGAAAATTATGTTTTTGCCTTCTAGTGCAGAGTGACGGGAGTCATCCAGATGACGGGTTACCCATCATGCACCTTGAGATGCTGACGGGCGTCAACGCTCTGACAGAGAGACCTTCGTGGTCTCCAAGCTTTTTTTTTCAAACCGGTTGTCACTATGATGATGGTTTATGGGTTTTGAGTAGGTGACAGGCATCACTAGGGTGATGGGTTACCCGTCATGTTGTCAAAAGGTGCGTTTTTGTACATGTTGCGTGATCTGATCTGTCGGTTTAAATTTTTTAGGTGTTTTTGTTGTTTGGGTGATGAATGACTACTGTTTGGCTACTTTGATGTTGTTAATTAAGCATCATGAACTTAGTTAACTAATTATGTGGAAATTATTGTTGTTGCATGATAATTTCCTTGTTTACATGTTTTCGTCTATGATGTAGATATGGTGTGAATACATATGATGTTGTTTTGTGTTGTTACACTATGAGAATATGATTAACGTTGTTATGAAATACATGATTATATAGTGGTTAATTATGTATTTGTCGGTGTTCATTGTTGTTATTGGTAGATAGTAATTCAAAAGGGAAGATTATTGTTTTGTATCAATGCATGTTGTTTATGGTCAGAAGAGGGTAAACATTATTGTTTTTGTTTCATTCATTTGTATGGGCATGCATCATTGTGTCGTGTCGTTGAAAGATGCATGTTCTCTAGATCACAAGGGGGACTAATGGCTTGTCCCAATCTTAGAAGGGGGCTTGGATCTCATAAGATGGTTCATAGGTTCAGAAGGGGGGACCCGGTTCTAGAGAGAACCAAATGTTGAGTTGGTACCACATGCATAAGTGTCATGTTGTGTCGTGAGTTACATTATATGTATATTTTCATATCATTATGAATGAGTGTGAGATTATGGTGATGTTGATTGTGTATTGGATGTATGACATATTGTGTATTTTCTCTACCTTCACATTCTATACATTGTTTATATTAAAGTTGTTTCTCACCCGTTTTCTTAATGTTGTCCACCATAGAGATCTTACAGATAATCAAGATTAAAGTTGTTATTGTGTGTGAAATGTGATTTGTCGGAGCTATTCTTCATTTATTTATCTTTTATCGCTATTTAGTGGCATTAGTGCTCTGATCGTGTAACATCGAAGATATGCATTTGTTATGTTTTGAGTTATGATTGACTCAGGTGTTTTAAAATTTGATTAATTTATTTATGGAGTTTAAAAATGAAGTTCTTTAAAGATGATTTTCTGTTGCACGTTGATGATTATTTTGGAAGTTGTTGTTGGGTTGCCATTGGTGATACCTTAAATTATCGAGTAATGTGTTTTATGAAAGTTTTGGGTTTCAGGGTGTTACATTAGTGGTATCAGAACAGGTCGGTCCATTCAGGTATGTTTTTATAATGTTGTTGGTTCCTTAGTATCGACGAGTGTGTGAACATTATCGATGCATTGTTTCTTCCAATGTATGTTTATTGTGTGCAAAGTAGTGGCTGAAAGAAACGGCAGAGCGATTCTTGATGCTTTGGGAGCAATGACCCAAGCACTGTAAGGTCAGCAAAATCAGGCCGATGATGAGTTCCGTGGATCAGGGAAGTTTCAGAGAAATAATCTGTCAACCTTCAAGGGCATATATGATCCATAGGGTGCACAAACATGACTCAGAGAGATTGAGAATATTTTTTTAGTGATGGCTTGCACTGAAATTTAGAAGGTGAATTTCGATACTCATATGCTATCATAAAAGGTCGATGATTGTTGGGATAATGCACGTCAGAGACTAGAGGTTGTTAGTGTTGAGATCACTTGAGCTGTATTTAGTGCCAAATTTTTAGAGAAGTATTTTCCAGAGGACGTACGCAGTAAGAAGGTGAATCTCTTTCTGATGTTCCTTAGCCTTTTTAATCTTGGATTGCAAATCTTTGATTTGACTATCCCAAGTAGCAATGTTGCTAGCGCAAGTTTCCAGTTCTACCTGATTTTGCTCAAAGCTTTTCTCTATCTCTGCGACTTTATTGGTTGATTAAGTTGCAGCATCCCATTCAGCCATCTGACTATCCACTTTATTTTGAATTTTGGTCCAGAGGTCTCTTCGATGGTTGAGGTCCACAGTAAATTGGTCGATAAGCAATCCAAGTTCCATGACTACGTCTGCAGCTTCAGAAGGGGTAGTCAAGATGTCGACTTGCTTCAAGAGGTCTTTGATTGCAAAACTGGCCGAACAGTTATCTTAAAAAACTTTGAGCAGGTCAACATCAAAGGTTGTCTCCTTGGTTTTCTTAAGAAGTTCATCAATAGGTGTATTTGCAGACTGACCACCAGAGACAGCCGAGGAGCTAGATCACTTTTCAGTCAAACTGGCCCTTACACTGAGAATTGCTTTTAGATACTCTACTAGTTTATTCCTCTTCGGGTTATTTAGTTCTTCTTGGGAGAGGGCAGTGTTTGTTCCAGTCGAATAAGCCTTAGATTCCTTGATAGTCTCAGTAGTCTGGGTAATCTTGGGTTTCTCGTTAGTCCTGCATCATTTTATTCCCCTTCCTCCTCTTCTTCCTCTTTTTTTTTCTTCCTCAGGGTTGTGTGCATAGTCAAATAAGGGTTGTGGTTCTTCCTGATAGTCTTCCTCATCTGGAGGATTATTACCTTGATTGATTTCTGATGAAGAGTCATCAACTTTTTCTTGAATAATTTTCTATATATTTTGGGCAGTTATTATCTCTTTGATATACATGAAATGTTGTTCTTCGTATGCCTCTTCATGGTCATACTCAGTAGTCTGAGATTATTGAGTAGTGCCCTTTGGGGGTGATTGTGCTTGTGGTTTTTCGGTGGGTTTATTTACCTCACTCATGTAATCTTTATTGAATCCTTGTTGGATGCAGTTGTTATGAGAGAGTGACAGTGCTATCAGGAATAGTCTTTTTGACATTTGACTGTTCGTCACCATCTGCACCACCTTGCAAAAGAAGTCGAATTGTAACGAGTCGAAAGTGATAGAAAAGAAAAAAAAGGTTAAGGTCAATTAAGGTAAAACTATATTACTTTATGACCTTTTGCATCTGAGCTAAAATTGTCACTTTCAAGTCGTTTAGGATTGTTCTTAGGGGTAGGCTTGGGACTAGCCTTAGTCATTTTTAGAGTGACAATTTTCTTGGCTTTGATTTTGATGGTGTTGATCTTTGGTTCAAAAGTGGCGTCATAAACTTTCACTTTCTTTTTCTTCTTTATAATTTTAGAAGTGTTTGGCGAAAGATCTTCATCATCTGATTCGACTACAAAAACTTAAGGTTTTTTCGCCTTTATTTTCTTGAAAGTCGTTGGAAGTTTTTGATTCACCTGAAGACAACGCAGACATTAGAATATGAAGGTAAAACATGATGACAAAATAAGAAAAATAATCAAATGTACCTTGGTTGATGGTTTTGTTGTTTCTTCTGTTTTCCCTTCATTTTGAGTTGAACTGGAGTCTTTCTTTGATTTGCCTTTTGCCATTTGTTTTCTTTCGATGGCTGAAATAAGAAAAAGTCAAAACAAATGCCACAAGTAAAAAGATGTCAAGGAATTCTTAGAAGTAAAATGAATTAAATCAGAATATTCCTCTTATTCCACACCTTCATATATGAGAGAGAGTACTTGAACATCTTTTATGCCAATATGAATATGTCATTTGAAATTGTCCAAAGTATGCTTAGTCAGAACCACCTGTTTGACTAGTTTTTGAGAGTCTTGTCAAAGAATTTTCACAAAATCCCGACAGACGAACCAGTTAGGAAACAGAGGGTTGAATGCCAATCCGAAATCAACCATTTGTAGTCGAGGGAACCTTGGTGGATGTAGGTTAAAAGCTAACACATACCTATGTACATGTTTAACATATGAAGGTAGTTTTAAATCTGGAAGTTTCTTCATAAATGTTTCTCTCAAAGTGATTGTTGCTTTGTGGATGGTTCGACTAAGGTCATCTGGTCGATAGGAAGTTTCAAAGTATTTTTGAAAATTTTGAATTTCCTTGATATGAGTTAAAGTAACTTTCTTGGTTTTGTCATGTGTAAGAGCAAAAGATATTAAATGTTGATGAAAGCATTGACATCAAATATTTATGTAGAATAATATTGTTTCCACCAAGTGTCATATTCTTGGAACAAAAATAGGATGGTGTGAAAGGAGTATGAGCGAGTTGAGCTTTGCTATTGAACTGAGACATTTCATCCTTGCTTTGGGCTTCAGTGAAGTACATGTTGTATAGAATAAAAGAGTTTTTATTGGGAAAAATAGGCATGGGTAAGATCTGGCTAATACCAAACTTTCGAGAGACAATATTTGGTTGATAACTAAGTAGGATCACTTGATTCTTGGATGGTAGAAGTCTTGCAGGAATTAGCCTAGGTGTGAGAAAGGTTTCCCGTATGGTGAAGGATTATGCTTCTTGATCTTTCGACATAGAAGGAAACTTCCTAGTAAACCATTATGGGCCATAAGTCCTTTTGGCAAAGGAAGCCATGTAAGGAGTGAAATTATAAAGTTTGGCATACATCATTAAGTACTCAGTGAAAGTTTTTTGGAGGTTTAGGCTTTCGTCACTAGGAGTCATGTGGACAAGGCGTGCCCCTTTGACTCGTATGTTCTTGATCTCATCAACTTTTTTGTTAACGGTGTTACGAGTCAACAATGAGGGTTCGAAGGTGGCATTAAGCCACAAGTAAAGTTACAAGAATGGACAGGCTAGGTTTAAGTTCAATCCAAGTTTAATTTGTTTAAGGAGTTCCACACTTTCTCCTAAAGATTCATACAGGTTACCTAGAATCAATTGACTAAGGCAAAGTTTTCGTTCAGCATGTAGTTGGTTAGCCATATCCAGAAACTTCTTTGCAACTTGTAAGGATCTCGAACAAAAAATGCAGTGAGATAACCAAAGATCAAGGAAAGCGATGTCTTCTTCAGTATCTTTCTTTTGATGATCAGATATGTAGTGAGTGAAAGTGACGCGATTACCGCCGAAGCCAATAATGTCTTTTGTCATTAGGTTTGGATCAAAAGATTCTCCATTTGGTCGAAGACCGGTAATTGTAGCTATGTCAAAAAGAGTTAGGGTTATGATTCCACAAGGGAAGTGGAAGTTGTTGTGTGTACTTTCCCAAAAATATAAAGAGGTTAGCAGCATAGTCTGGCAGTAACCATGGCCATATTTCGACAGCTGAATCACGTTGAAAATTTCCATGTCCTTCCAAAACTTGGTTTTCTTTTTCTCTATCTTCTCCAGCCAAAACAAATAAGTATCAGGGTCCTTCGATAAAGGACAAGAGCGAAATGCTTTAAGAGCATTATTCATGTAACCTAAGTTAATTGGTCTGTCTATAGGTTTAGTCGAAGACGTTCCCTGGGTATCAGCTACCCTAGTGAGTTCAGTATTAACAGTTTTAGTACTATCCTTAGATCTTTTCTTACTAGCTATAGGCTTAGTTCTATGATATGTTGGAAAATATTCTATAAGTTTTACAGTATTAGTATTAACATCTGGTAACGACCAACAAGAGCATACACTTTTCCTGTAACTGAAATAGGAATAAGTACTTGGGATTGATAGATGTGCCTTTTCTCTTCTTCAAGAGGAGGTTCTAGAAAATACTGTTGGTTTCCCACGATTTGAGGACCTAGAATCTTGTGCACAGGAGGGAGAGCTGGTATTTTCTTGGGTTCCTTAGGGAGAATTGGTGTTTTCTTGGATGCCATTGTCGCTACTCGAAAAATACGCGCAACGACGGGGAAGGCGAAAAGGAAAAGGACAGAAGAGTCGCCACCGAACTTTATTTATCCCATGAGGGGAAAGGAAAATATCGAGAAAACCTTAAGAAAGAAATGGATAAGATGGTCTCGCGACCAAGAATGGGTTCGGAAGCCGGTTATGCGAAGGGAAGGTATTAGCACCCCTCGCATCCATCGTACTCGATGGGAACCTTTTGTTTGTCGACGTGTGATTATATTTGCTAAAATATTATGCTATAAGAAGAGTGTTTCACTGGGTAAAAGAAGGATTTAGAAGCCAAGAAAGGAGGCAACCAGGAAGAAGATAGAAAGAAAGAAAGGCAAAAAGAAACTCTGAACCTTCTCTGCTTCGGGCTCGCCCTCCATAGCATAGCCCAACTGACGTAATGCCATGACTGGGTTATAGTTAATACAACCGGCCCTACCGATCAAAGGTACATTACTGAATTCTCCACAACTGAAGATGATTTCCACATCATAGTACTCATGAGAGTACCAAGCAATATCACTAGCTTCCAGGGACATGATGCGCTGAGACCATTTCAATTCCTTCTTGTTTTCCACGAACGGTCCTTTCTTGGGCAAATGAGAAGCATACCATTTGTATAGTAGGTGAGAGCAGCATTGGATCGTTCCCGCCTTCTTTTCACTCCTCCAATGAATAGAGTGATAAACATCGGCGAGGAGTGTAGGGATGGGATTCTTCTGCATAAAGAGAACAATGGCAGTGATGTCTATGAAATTGTCCACATTTGGAAAGAGGACAATCCCATAGATCATCAGAGCAACACTTATACCGAACTTTTCCCAATCTTCATCAACCTTGTACTGAGCGGCCTTTTCTAGCAAAAACTTCAATGGAAAACCCTGAACACCCCCTTTACTGGTTAGACCCTTCTTGACTTCTTCTTTGGTCATATGAAGAGCAAGAGCAATGACAGTAGGTTTTGGTTCTTCTTCCAAACCAGTATAGACAGGTTGATCCTTAATTTTAATGTTCAAAATGTGAGAATATTCTTCCAAGGTGGGGGCCAGCTGGTAGTCTTGAAAAGTGAAGCACCGGAGAGGCGCATCATAAAATTGAGCCATAGCATACAGGGCCCAGGTATCAACTCTGGAGTGGAGAAGATCAAGCAATTTCCCATATTCCCCTTGAAAGTTGATCTTGATAACTTTCGGCACGTCGATCAGAAGGTCTTGAATTGATTCCAATTTTGGTTCCCTAAACTTTATGGAATTTGTGCTTCTCTTTCTTATATCAGCCATTGAGTTCACCAATACCTGAGATAATCATAGCTTCTTAAGTCTCTTGATATGCAAAATGATATGTAATGCGATGTTTTATGAATGCATATGACAATGGAACAATAACAAGATCAACGTCACAAATCCTGCAAGACAAGAACACAAGGTATCTTTCCATCGGGTGAGCAATCTACTGGTTCGAGAGGGCGTTCCAAAAGGCTTTTCAAACAAAGTCCCATGCACTAACCCTCAAAAGTTTCCCATCATAACGACTACTCGTAAGACGGTACTCCTTTCAAAAAGGATGAACACAGCGTCATGTTTTAGTAACCTTTGGAATAAGGTTCTACAAAGGTCCTCAGAATCGCGGACTCCCAAGTTGAAGATAAGAACGTCATTACGACTACACGTAAGACATAATTATTCCAACGGGGTCTCATCTGAGCGGTGGAATTCGATCCAACTCAACGAGTCCTAAGTCTCGCAAATCAGAAAGAAACCACCTCCTAACTTAGTGCATACTCGAAAGCTCGGGTAGAAAGCTTTATCCTCACAAACCAAACCAAATGAACCCAAGAAGTTAGAAAGAAACATAACCATAAAATAAATAGCAAAACAAATAAAGCACAAATGCGACAAACAAAATAGGCGTGGCTTGCTAGGAGTCCCCAGCAGAGTCGCCAGCTGTCGCTACTCGAAAAATACGCGCAACGACGGGGAAGGCGAAAAGGAAAAGGACAGAAGAGTCGCCACCGAACTTTATTTATCCCATGAGGGGAAAGGAAAATATCGAGAAAACCTTAAGAAAGAAATGGATAAGATGGTCTCGCGACCAAGAATGGGTTCGGAAGCCGGTTATGCGAAGGGAAGGTATTAGCACCCCTCGCATCCATCGTACTCGATGGGAACCTTTTGTTTGTCGACGTGTGATTATATTTGCTAAAATATTATGCTATAAGAAGAGTGTTTCACTGGGTAAAAGAAGGATTTAGAAGCCAAGAAAGGAGGCAACCAGGAAGAAGATAGAAAGAAAGGACTCGGTAGGACCTCGCGGTCCTAGGCCTACGTATTCTCAATAGATGTGAGAAAGTCAGAGTCGACGTAGTTCGGGGAACTACAGATATAAGGGGGATTGTGCTCGGCAAGGATGGTGGCCCTTGTGCCTACGTATCTTTACTTGAAAAAGTAAAGAATCAGAGCAGCCGTAGTTCGGCCTACGGTGTGTTGATGTTTTTTATGGATGATGCTATCGTGCGCATTCTAGCAGTTAGGTGTTTTGCTGCTCGCTCGTTGGAGACTTAGGCGTACCTGTTTGCGGTAGAACGGACGTAACATATCCTTTTTGAAAGATTAGGTTTTCGCCACGCGAGGCAAGATGTCACATTTGATTGATTGGATTGTTTTTTAGGGGCGAGACATGTCCTCGGATAGTAACCCCTACGGGTAGTACCCAATTCGTTATCTCAAAGTTTTTGTTATAAAAAGGGTGTGGTGAACGAGGCGTCTTCGTATTGAGAGACGAGCGTCGAAACCACCCTCACTACAGTGGGCATCCCTACGCTCGGAGAAGAAGAGGTCTACACCCAATCCCCTCTCTTTAATTCAATGCAAAGAGAATTTCGTTCTCTTATTAAAGATGTTTTTGGTTTTGAATGGTAAGTGCTTTGCGACAGAGAACCCTACGGTAAACGTCAGCACTCGGGATAGGAGAAGGCCTACGCCTAACCACTCCACGACCATTTAAGTTTTTGTTATGAAAAGATTTGAAAATGCACTCGGTACAGGACCGAGGTTTTAGGAGAGAAAGAAATGTGAGAGAAATTGTGAGAAGGTGTGGAAAGAGATAGGTGGATAAAGTCGCGTCTTTGTATTGAAAGATGAGTATCGAGACCACCCTCACTACTGTGGGCATCCCAACACTTGAAGAAGAAGAGGTCTACACCCAATCCTCTCTTTAATTCGATACAAAGAGAAATCAATTTATTACGGTTTAAAAATGGACTCGGTACGAGACCGAGGTTTTAGGGGGAAAAGTTGGAAGCGTCTTCGTATTGAAAGACGAGTGTCGAAACCACCCTCACTACAGTGGGCATCCCAACACTCGGAGAGGAAGAAAGTCTACACTTAATCCCCTCTTTTAATCCAATACAAAGATAATTTGATTTTTGAAAATTATTTGACAAAGTTTTTGAATTGAGTCGGGACAAGTAATGAAGAGAGAAAAGAGGTGGTCTCAGGTCCAACATTACTTATCAATAATTTGACTGGTAATGAATTACGGAGGTCTCGTCATCGACCTTAAAATAAAATTAGAAAAAAACCAAAATTATTTACCAAAAAAAAAAATTTAATGAAAAGTTTAGAAATAACATATGTACATGAACTAAATGAGATCAAAAATATTTTTCTCTAAAGGAAATAAATCCAAAACGAGAGGTACAGAAAACAAGAGATGAGTGCCTACATTCATAAGGGTCACCAACAACAAAGCCCAGTCCTTGAAAATAAATAATGAAAATAAAAAGGAAAACTGATAAGCAACACTGGGCCGTACGTGCTTCTTTGAAAACAAATATGTAGAATCAAAAAAACAAATGACCCACAAGACAGAGAAAGGAGGAATCCATATCGACTCAATTCGGAATCAAAAAAAACAAAACAGATCTCCATCTTCCTTGTTCAATTTTTCGGTCTAAAAGGTTTGTGAGTTCCGATCTCGTCTGGATCCGTTCAGGTATGGTCGAAGTGAGTTCGAAGCTCATGGGTTGAAGACGATTACCTTTCAGTTCGACCTATACTTTCTCTTTATCTTTTTCAAACTTTCTAGTTTATGTTGAAGAATGGTTTTGGATTGAAGTTAGGTTGCTATTGTTGTGATTTGAAGGAAGGAGAACTAAGTTGAAGGGATAGGTATGGGCTTCGATTTCGGAGAGGTTTTGAAGGAAGTTGTGCGTTCTTTTATTCTGGTTTGGTACGTTGAGATGGGTTTGATACAAAATTGATTGAAAGATAGGTTGAAGAAAGATTTAGGGATTTGAAGGTGATGAGTTTTGGGTGTTGAAGGAGAAGAACAACAATAAGTTGGGTGTTTTTAATGAAGACCGTTGAAGAAGAGAGGAAGGTTTATGCTTTTGAGGGTTAGAGTTGAAGGTTTACTATTGAGGAAGGTTTTGGAAGAAACTTTTGGGGGAAGATTTCTGCCGCCACGGATGAAGGATTCAGGATGAAGGTTGAATAGTGAGGAGTTTGTGAGGACTAAACTTTGAAGAGAGTATTGTTTTTTTTGTTTGGTTTTTTTGGCTGAGTGAAAGTTCAGCAGAAGGATATTGTTGGAGGTGAAGAGAAATTTTGGAGAAGGTGGCGGCTGGGTTTTTTTTTAGGGTTAGGGCTTCGGTTGGAGGAAGGTTTGAGTGGTTATGTGAAGTTCGGTTATCGAGGTAGTTTCGTGAGCATGGTGACTTTGGGTTAAAGATGAGGTGAGTTAAGAAGAACATTGACGGTGTTTGAGGATTTTCTGGCAAGATTATGAAGACTATGAAGACAGGAAACAAGACAGTCCGAACAATGCAGACCAAGACTATAAAGACAGGAAGAGTAACAGAGTACTTACAGTGTAGGAGTAATACCACCAGATTGCTGATACAGAGCACAGGTGAGCTCCTTCTTCAATCTCCTTTTTTTTTCAGTTCTTTGTGATAGAGATGAGTTGTGAAAAAAAAGCTGTTGTTTTTCTGTTAGGGTTTTTTTGTTGGATGAATAGTAACCAATATATATGGGGGCTTCATGATGTGAGATTTAGGGTTTAGTTTAGAGAAATTGTGGGAACTTTGGGTCTGTTCTCTTTTGGGAAAGAAAATGAGTTACCTTTTTGGTGATGGGAGCAAGGACTGAAATTGTGGGATTGAAAACAGCATAATCTTTGTCTGTTTGTAGCTTTTGAAATTGTCTGTTTTAACTCATGATTTTCACTGTGGTAACACAACAATTTTACTGATACACTTAATTCCTTTGCAGGTTTACCAAGATCCTGGAAGCATGAAAATCCAACGGGCTTCCTTTCTGTTCATGATGGTATGGTAATACCTTGTATGGCTGCACATGAATGTCATTGAGGTTGCCCAAAACATGGTTAAGAGACTTAGATTGGATGCTTTTGCCAGACTGCTGCATACTTTTAACAAGTTCATGCTGCTGCTTATTGAGTCAAACCGTGCATGTCCCTGACCACCACCAAAGCCGAAATCTTTGCTGCTACTCATGGAATCAAACCTTGAAAATTTCTCGTGATTATTGCCAAAATTGTTGCCAAAATCCCTGCTGCTGCTAATCGAATCAAATCTCGTAAATCTTTCTGCTTGTAGAGAATTTCCACTTTCATGCATGCTGAAAGAGGAATCGAATCTTGACGTGTCAAAATGATCCCCTGCCTCGTTGTACCTTGGAGAGTTTCCAAACTTGGAGAATGGAGTTCCAGGCACTGAATCATCAAAAGCAAATGGGCTTTTTGCCTGGAAAGCACCATCATTAAATGTAGATCCTGTTCTAATCGGGTTTAAGCTAAAATCACCAGATTTAAAGAAATCTCCCTGCTTATCCAAGTCAGAGTCCTTGGGGTTAAAACCCCACACCGAGTCCACGTCATCATTATTGTCAAATGCACCCCAGGTTGATTCATCAAAACTTCTGTGTGTTTCTGCATCTGCTTCGGAACTTTTAGCGAAAGGAGAAGTTGAAAATTCTTTTGAAGGACTCTCCACTGTATTTGTTACAAATGGGCTATCGTGAGGGCTTCTTGCCAAGTCATCTTCACTATGTGCATAAGAAGATTCCTCCTCAACTGTATAATCACCATTAGTGAAGTTTTCTTGCATCCCATTTGCATTCACAGGTGAACCATGAACCAGGTTATCGTCAAAGGAATTTTCTCCAGGAATGAATGAAGGTTTTGGCTCTGAAGATGCACTTTTCGTATCAAAAGTGAGATCATTGGCAAATCCTTCATCTTCAAACTTATCCCAATCTTCGTCCCAAACAGCTGCCCCCTCTGGATCTCCAGGTTGCCAACCATCAGGAAGCTGAACCATTGCAATTGACTTCACATCTATCTCATGCTTCTTGCACCGTTCAGCAAGAGCCTTAAATAACTGCTCAAGATCTGATTGTATGCGATCAGCACGAACCTGAAGAATGCCATCTGCACTGCCTCCTTGTTCCATTTTGATGATGGCTTGCTGCAACTCTGTTTTCCTTTCCTGTATATCACGAAGTTTAGCTTCTTCTATAGTCAATTTGGATGCTATTTCTGCAACTTGTTTGTATTTCTCTTCATATTTCTTGCCCAATGATTCTGCCTCACGCTTATCTGCAGATGCCCTTTCAGTAATCTCATTTAGGCGGTTATCACATCTGCTTTTATACAGGACCAATTCCTGCATTTTGTTACGGTACAACTCAATCTTCTCTTTTGAATCCAATATCATATTCTGCATTTCTTCAGGCTTTTTCTCTGCAGTCTCGATATTCTGCTTACTATTATCTGTGTCATTCGAAAAGGAATCATCCAACACAGATGTTCCAAACTTTTTCTGATCAGGCAGGACAGTGCCATCAGCCCGAGCAGGCGTTCCTTGCACAGGTGGCCTCAAACCAGCTGCTGGTGCCACTGGCCGAGTACCTGGCATTCCTTGTTGCTGCTGAAAACCTGGGTTTACACCCCATGCTGCATTTCCATGAGGGATTTTTGGATGCCCCGTCATAGACATCAATGTTTCGTCAAATATAATATTACTTGGAAGAGATTGCGGAAGAGGACGACCTTCCCTATACCGCTCCATCAAATAAAGAGCATAGCAAAACTCCTTCAAAGAGAGCATGCTATCACTATCCTGATCAGATAAGTCCCACACCTTCTTTAAGACATCTATCGGCAATCTCCAACTTAAAAATAGACTGCGTGCCTGCTCCCCAGTGATTTTCCCATCCCTGTCGGAGTCAACTTCCATAAACACCTTTGCATACTTTTGCACATCAGAAGGTCTCATTTTTGGCCACGGAGGTTGTGAACTGTCAGAAGTAGTATTTCCGAGTCCAACTGGTCTCCCAGATGTTGTAAGTGGAGAAGAAGCTGATGGTGAAATTTGCTGGGCTGTGTTTGGTGAAGACTGTGTCCGCGGAATCTGACTATTTGTAAGTGCCATTGAGAACGCACTCTGCAATGAATCAAGTGAACTTTGCCTACTTGCAGGGTTGGAACTACTGGAAACTGGAACAATGGACGATGAGGCAGGTGCACTGCTAACAGGATAATTCTGTCGAATAGGATCTTGTTTCGGTGTAGATGCGGCAGAAGAGAAAAAGTCGTCGTCCAAAGCTGAGTTGGAAGGGTACCCATTTCCAGAAACAACCAATGCTTTAGTGGTAATAGCTGTTGGCTGGGACATTGGTGAGACCGGAGACAGTGATGTTGGCGTTGGTAAGGCAACAGATTGAGTGATTCCTGCAGGCCTAGAAGGAGGCATGGCAGTCCTTCCACTATTCCAATCATTTGAGATGTTAGCATTTGAGACATTGGTACCTGCAAAACCCTGTTGCAGACGAGGGGCTGTACCACTGGGCATTGATTGAGGTGGACGAGGAGTGTTACCAAGCGGCATGAATTGTTGTGGACCAGGGGCACTACCTGGAGGCACAAATTGTTGTGGACCAGGGGCACTACCTGGAGGCATGGATTGAGTTGGTCTCATGGTTGGATTCTGCTGAGAAGGAAGATATTGTGGATTTGCAACAGAACCTGGTAATCCCTGTGATTGAGGTGGATCAATTAACAGAATTAATGGAAGACTTTGATGGAAGAGGAATAGCGATTGAAAACAAGTTTATGGTGATTCAAGGTAATTCGTGATTCATAGAAGTTTTCGATTTTGTGCGGAGTATGAAAGTGGTTGCCGAAGATTGATGGAGGTTCAGGAAAGTTTTTTCGAGTTTTGTTTACTTTTCTCTGTTTTTTGTGAGCTTCTGTGCTCTCTCTCTCTCTGTGTGTGTTTTTTTTGCAGGCTCATTATTTCGACTAATGTTTGTTCAGGATATTTCGCTTCTCTCGAATTCAGTTGGGCAACAGCAGCCGGTGGACCCTTGAGCATCAAGCTGGAAGGACTGCCAGCAGCAGTTCTAGTCCCAGTTTCAGAGTCAATTGCCAGAGGACTACGATTGCGTGAGTCTGCTGGCTCATCACTATCAGCAGAGCAGTTACTGAAGACTGAAGTGTTGACAATATCTCCCTCAAATTAGGTACCTCTCCACAGTGAAAAGTTACGTAAAGACCTTGCTCTCGAGCGAATTTTAATGCTGGAAAATATGTAACCCATTCACCCACAGCTGGATTCCCAGAGAGGTCAATTCCAACGACCCCAAAATGCCTCATTTCCAAGGCAAACATGACAGTTTCCCTTGCTGCTTCTGATGTTTCCCTATGGTCAATGCTTAAGAGAAGTCTAACACAAATTTGTTTCCTAGTATTTTCATTAATTTTATCATTTGTAACTAAGATTGAGTGTATATGGTTTGAATGAATTTGTAACTCCTCGTTGTGAGGAATAAAACACACATCAACTGAACTCACAGCTCTTAGACATTCCAAAACAGCTTCAATATAAAAGCGCTTGCTCATTCCTTTGGCCTCATTTTTCTTTGGAGTAGTTCTCAATTCCACATACACAACATTTTCTGACGCAAAATCTTCAACAACTTCTTTGGTAATTCTTGTAACGGTAGCATGGTCAGTTGTAAGAATGTGGATTACGTCAAACAGCGTGAATACCTCAGATAATGAACGATCATTTTTTAGGATAACATGCCCTACTTGAGAGAAATCTATGAGACCCTCGTGACCCAAAGCTTTAGCAAGTTCCAAAAGGGTGGAGTCTCTAGTGGATCCATTGAGGTGAGCATGGAGTTCTACCTTCGGCGTTGGCATACACCACTCCATTTCTCTCTTCCCGATTTGGGTGATACTTTGAATTAGTCCTTGAGCATTAAAGTCAGTCACAGAACAAACTTAATCATGAGTCAATTGTCAAATCATTCTTGATGTTTGCCATTTGAAAACATGGTAAGTCGAAGCCTTCATGGAACACTCCATTTAAATCAATGCACCATGACCTTGATAACAAGGTAGATCCTTTTCTTGCTGATGAATTAAGTCAAACCTGGACTTCGACATACACTTCACTCATTCCTACTTAATGAACCCCAACCAAAACCTATCCAATTCGGCTCAATCTTATGATGGAAGCAACGTATATTTTTATTTTTCTGCCCCAGACAATCACGTATGCTTATCTGTTTGTCTTCAAGGACCTTGACTTGTCTCTGATAAGGGTAACCACTTGGTGACTTGAACATAACCTCCTTGATCAGGTTAAAAACCATTGGTAATTTTTGTTAGACACACATCTCTTGATCCCCTGTGAAATGTAAAATGCTATGCAATGCAATGCTTACGTATGTGCTGATGCAATGAAAATAAAACATAAGCCAGAGAGGTCGGTCAAATTTTGGGGTACAACAGCTGCCCCTATTCAAACGGCTTGGGCCTGAAGGGATGAAAGGTAAGCGACTTTCATACAATCAAGGTAAAAGACGGTTGAATACCCAAGGACCCGGAAATTTGACAACCGCGAAACGAACTTCTGACATCGCCGCTAGGAACCCATATTGAGTAGAACGTCTGACCTCGCCGTCAGCTCTTTTAACAGCACCTAATCCTCGTTGTCAGATCTCAGCGTCAAAATTATAAATCAACTGGCTTCGTCGTCGGTCCTTGCTATTTTCTGACTTCGCCGTCAAATTTTTTACAGAACTTTGGTAAAGCCTCTGACTTCGCCGTCAGCTCTCCAAAATAATCTTCTGACCTTACCGTCTGATTTATAATATTTTCTGACTTTGCCGTCAAAAATTTTTTCAAAATCGTCTTCTGACTTTGCCGTCAATTCTCACATAACCTGACTTCGCCGTCATCTCTTAAAACAATCTTCTGACTTCGCCATCATTTCCAACAATTTTGACTTCGCCGTCAATTCTTAAAATAATTGGTAAAAGCATCTGACCTCACGGTCAGGCCTCGACATTAAGTCGGTAAAAAGATCTAACCTCGCCGTCAGTCCTCTGTTAAATACAAACAGATATTGAATCCAAAGATACGATCCTCCGACATCGCCATCAAGACAAGATCCAACACCGCCGTTGGAAGAACCAAATTACCTGACATCGCCGCCAAGAACAAACATCTAGCATCGCCGCTAAAGAATCAAACCACTCGACCTCGCCGCCGAAAATAAACACCCAACCTCGCCGCTGATCAACAAATCACTCTGACATTGCCGCCAGAAACAAACATCCAACCTCGCCGTTGAACAACAAATCATTCCGACATCGCCGCCAGAAACAAACATCCAACCTTGCCGCTGAATAAACAAATTATCTGACATCGTCGTCAGAACAAACATCCAACCTCGCCGCTGAATAAACAAATTATCCCGACATCGCCGCCAGAAACAAACATCCAACCTCGCCGTTGAACAACAAATCATTCCGACATCGCCGCCAGAAACAAACATCCAACCTCGCCGCTGAATAAACAAATTATCTGACATCGCCGTCAGAACAAACATCCAACCTCGCCGCTGAATAAACAAATTACTCCGCTGGGGAAACACCATGAGCTGGAGTCTAGCCAACACACGGGCAAAGATACTAATCATCTGCGAGGTTCACTTGAAACAAAAGGGTAACGACCTGGCTTATGTTTCACATGCATATGTTTGGATATGACGAAATGCTCCATACGAAATGGAAATGCTTCGCGTTTGGGTGGATGCTATGCATGTATGTAGATGCAAATGAACCAACTTTAGCAAAATAAATGTTAAAGAGAAAGAGCCAACTCCGTTGAGTCAGAGCTAGATACGCCTTAGCGCAAATAAACTCATGCTGGGGAATGCAAGCCGTGGATGGCCTCCGAGAAAACTTCTGGGTAAAACTGCTCCGTTAAGAACAAAACCACTCTGCTGGGGATCCAAATCAAACTCTGCTGAGGAGAACGTCCCGGATGGCCTATCAGCCTACAACTCTTCTGGGGAACAAGCCACTTGGCTGGAGACAACAGCTCCACTCTACCGGGGAAATCAACCATGAATGATTAGCCAGAATAACCCTACTGGGGAGACATAGCAGATTGCTGAGGAATAACTCTCTTCTGTCGGAGATTGAATCCACTATCTGCTAGGGATGTTGAATAAGACTTACCGGGAATTTATCCCACACGTTCTCTGCTGGGGATGGAAATGAACGACCTCTCAGTCAGCTCCATTTTGTGAGGAAGTAAATTAATTTTGCTAGCTTGGCTATGGATTAGATAAGGAAGGAATTACTATCCACCTCTACTTGGGGAAAGTGACAACAATTAGACAAATGTGTTGTACAGCTGGCATTCAATTATTACTTATGACCTTATTTAAAACAAATGTCTTGATTAATAGTTAGCAAAGCCCACAAGTTTATGTATGTAAGGTTTTTTATCAAAAAATATCAGGCGTTTCTTGCAAACAAAACGGTAAAAATTTAAAACCAGAACAAAAGCTTTTTCTGAATAGTATATTTTATTGATAAAAGGCCTGAAAATAGGCAACTTTACATTGGATGCAACTCCTGAGAAGAGAAAGTCGCGCAAAAAGACAATCACAAGGAAAATATACAAAAATGTCGGCAACGTGGTACAGACAAGCACCATGTGACGACTCATCCATGACTCGCGTGGCTTTGACGCTTTCCGATGCTTTAACTTCCGAAGAGATTGATTTGAATGGTCGATCTTCGAGTTCTCCCTAGAATCCACTATGCTTGTGATAATCAATGCGCAGGCCGCAGTCATTTGCTTTAAAATCCCTAATTTTGCCTGAATCGCCCTTGCGGGTTTTCGATTCACCAGGATACCCATTTTTGCCAAAGTTGCCCTTTCAGGTTTTCAACTTTGCGGGTTCACATTTTTCTTGTATCCCTAATTTTTGCCCGAACCTATCCTTTTATGGTTCGCCGGGATGCCTCATTCTTGCCTGGATACTCTTTTTCTTTCCAGCGAGCTTTCTTAAGCAAAATATTTTTTGACCGCGTCTGCGTTCACCGGGGATGTAAAATCTTCGCCATCCATAGTTGACAGCAACAAGGCCCCTCCTGAGAATGCTTTTCTTACAACATATGGCCCCTCGTAGTTGGGGGTCCATTTGCCCCTATGATCGTTTTGTGGTGGGAGAATTCGCTTCAACACTAAGTCGCCTGCCTGGAAGCTCCGAGGTCGTATCTTCTTGTCATAGGCGCTCTTCATCCTCTTTTGATACAAACGACCGTACGCAAGAGACGCCAATCTTTTCTCATCCATCAAACTAAGTTGATTCAACCTGTTCTTTACCCATTCTGCTTCATCTAGTTTGACATCTGCCAGTACTCTTAGAGAAGGGATCTCGACCTCTAATGGCAGAACAGCTTCCATGCCATACACCAACGAGAAGGGAGTTGCCCCAGTTGAAGTACGCACCGAAGTGCGATATCCATGTAAGGCAAAGGGCAACATCTCGTGCCAATCCTTATAAGTTATCACCATCTTCTGTACTATCTTCTTAATGTTCTTGTTGGCTGCTTCCACGGCGCCATTCATTTTCGGGCGATAGGGAGAAGAATTGTGATGCTCAATTTTGAAATTCTGGCATAGTTCCTTCATCATCTTGTTATTCAAATTAGAACCATTGTCAGTAATGATCCTTTCGGGTATCCCATATCGACAGATGATATCTCTTTTGATGAATCGGGCCACTACCTGCTTTGTGACATTGGCATAAGAGGCCGCTTCGACCCATTTGGTGAAATAATCAATAGCCACTAAGATGAAACGGTGTCCATTGGACGCGGTCGGCTCGATTTTTCCAATCATATCAATGCCCCACATGGAAAAAGGCCATGGCGTTCAAAGGACACGGCGGTACATGAATCTTGTCGGCATAAATTTGACATTTGTGGCATTTCTTGGCGTACTTGAAGCAATCTGACTCCATAGTTAACCAATAATATCCTGCCCTCAACAATTTCCGAGACATGGCATGCCCGCCTGCATGTGTTCCGAAAGCACCTTCGTGGACCTCTTCCATAAGCAAATTTGCCTCTTTTTCGTCCACGCACCTTAGTAGCACTAAGTCATGGTTTCTCCGATAGAGCGCCCCGTCTGGATTCAGATAGAAATTGCCGGACAATCTCCTCAAAGTCTTCTTATCTTGGGTAGATGCCCCAGGCGGATACTCTTGGTTCTTAAGAAAGTTTCGGATGTCATAAAACCATGGTTTACCATCAGGAGCTTCATCTATTGCGAACACAAATGCTGGTCTATCGAGCCGCGAAATGACAATTATTGGAGCATCGTTCCAGAAGTTAACTTTGTACATCGAGGATAGAGTAGCCAAAGCATCGGCCATCTGATTCTCTGCCCTCGGCACATGGTGAAGCTCTACTCGATCGAAAAAAGGTAGCAACCTCCTTGCGTAGTTCATGTATGGGATCAGATTTGGCTGGCGCGTTTCCCACTCTCCCTTGATTTGGTTGACCACTAAGGCTGAGTCTCCATAGATATCAAGGTTCTTGATTCTTAAGTCGATTGCTTCTTCAATACCCATGATACATGCTTCGTACTCGGCCTCGTTGTTGGTACATGGGAATGTTAACCTCGCGGTGAATGGTATATGGGACCCATGAGGAGTTGTAATGATTGCCCCTATTCCACTACCGTATGAGTTAACAGCGCCGTCAAAGATTAACTTCCACTGGGAACCCAATTCCGGTCCCTCGCCCGGCAATGGTTCATCGCAATCTTTCATTTTCAAGTACATAATGTCTTCGTCAGGGAAGTCAAACTTCATTGGCTGATAATCATCGACTGGCTGCTCTGCAAGGTATTCTGACAGAACACTACCTTTAATAGCTTTTTGAGATACATATTGAATATCATATTCTGTCAGAATCATCTGCCACCTAGCGATCCTTCCTGATAGCGCCTGCTTTTCGAACACGTACTTAATTGGGTCCATCTTTGAAATCAACATGGTTGTGTGGTTTAGCATATACTGCCTTAGGCGCTTGGCGGCCCAAGCAAGCGCGCAACATGTCTTTTCTAACATTGAATATCTGGATTCACAGTCTGTGAACTTTTTACTCAAGTAATAAATTGCGTGCTCCTTTCTTCCAGTCTCGTCGTGCTGACCGAGAACACAACCCATAGAATTTTCAAGAACTGTTAAGTACATTATCAACGGTCTTCCAGCCACCGGGGGCATCAGTATTGGGGGTTCTTGTAGGTATTCCTTTATTTTCTCAAATGCCTTCTGACAATTCTCGTTCCAAACGACCGCCTGATCCTTCTTTAGAAGTTTAAACAATGGCTCACAAGTGGCGGTGAGGTGAGATATGAACCTTGCAATATAGTTCAATCTACCTAAGAAACCACGAACCTGCTTCTCGGTTTTTGGCGCTGGCATTTCTTGAATCGCCCTGATCTTCGCGGGATCAACCTCAATACCTTTCTCACTAACGATGAACCCCAACAGCTTTCCTGACCGTACGCCGAAAGTACATTTGCTTGGATTCAACCTCAATTTGAACTTCCTCAACCTCTCAAACAACTTTAGAAGATTCACCAAGTCCCCCTCTTCCGTTTGGGACTTTGCAATCATATCGTCGACATAAACTTCGATTTCGTGATGCATCATGTCGTGAAAGAGTGTGACCATTGCTCGTTGATAAGTTGCCCCTGCGTTCTTCAACCCGAAAGGCATTACTTTATAGCAAAAGGTCCCCCAAGGTGTGATAAAAGTCGTTTCTCCATATCTTCCGGCGCCATCTTAATTTGATTGTATCCGGAAAAACCGTCCATGAAGGAAAACACCGAGAATTGCGCGGTGTTATCAACAAGCACGTCAATATGGGGAAGCGGGAAATCATCCTTTGGGCTTGCTCTATTCAAGTCCCTATAATCTACACACATCCTAACTTTGCCGTCCTTTTTAGGCACGGGCACGATGTTAGCGACCCAAGGAGGGTAGTTGGCCACAGCAAGAAATCCGGCATCTAACTGTTTCTGAACTTCTTCCTTGATCTTCACTGCCATATCTGGCCTTGTTCTTCTCAATTTCTGCTTGACAGGAGGACATTCCTCACGAAGAGGCAGACGATGAACCACGATGTCCGTGTCGAGTCCTGGCATATCCTCATATGACCAAGCAAAAACATCCTTGTACTTTTGGAGTAACTCTACCAAACATTGCTTGACATTACTTTGCAGTGTAGCCCCTATTCTGACCTCCTTCTTGTCTTCTTCTGTTCCCAGGTTGATAACTTCAACTTCCTCCTGATGAGGCAGGATGACCTTCTCCTCTTGTCTTAACAATCTGGCAAGCTCCTCAGGCAGGTCTTCGTCTTCTTCAATCTCTTCTTCGGCTTGAAAGATCGGATTGTCAAAGTTATACCGAGTCATAGACGAGTCTGAGTCGGTGGCATCTGAAATGTGCAACCTGCGATGATGATGATTTTATGCTTTTAAATGATATGCAAACAAAAACACAAACCACATTGCCATTTTATTGTTAAAGATAAAAAACAAGAACAACAAGGATCACAAAACTCTGAATGAAAAGACGCCTTTTAATTGATGATAAAAAGGATTGTTCACATGCATAAAGATAGGGCCCTACAAATAAAGTCCATTATGCCTTGGGCAGAGCATATGGAAATACATTAATCAAGACAAATCAATTACTCTTCATAAGTCACTGTGATAACTTCCTCCATGCTCCAATTCTTCAAGCCCTGGCCGGGGATGCATGGCTGGATCCACGCATCCATATCACAGTCGCTGTCTCCTTCTTCGTCTGATATGGCATTAATTTGATCGAAAATGACTCCACCGCTAGTAAATTGGACAGAACCTTTGTAACGTGGAGTGCTTTGTGAAGATGATCCATGTGGGCTATATCCCAATCCGAACTTATCTTGTTTGTTTGGGACGCTCACCACTTGTCCCCATCCTTGTGTTGACCCGGATTCCACCACGGCCCGTGCTTCCTTGTATGATGACATGGCAACTTCTGGAGCTTTGACCTCGACCAGTGCCTTCTCCTTGATTTGGACAGTCTCAAAAGCCTGGCACAGCGTTTCTTGAATTTCGCCGTCGACTTCCACATATTTGAATGAAGACAGATGGCTCACCATGATGTCTTCTTCCCCGCAAACGGTCACAATATTCCCATCCACCATATATTTCAATTTCTGGTGTAAAGTCGATGTTACAGCGCCTGCTAGGTGTATCCAAGGCCGACCCAAAAGACAACTATAAGCAGGTTGGATATCCATGATGTAGAAAACTGTTTCAAACACCTCTGGGCCTACTTGGATAGGCAGAGTTATTTCCCCAAAGACAGATCTTCGGGTTCCATCGAAAGCCCGCACAACCAAATCACTGGGCGTACAATATAGACCCTGATGATCGATCTTCATCAATGCCTTTTTTGGCAACACATTCAAAGACGACCCTGTATCAACAAGTACATGTGACATCATTGTTCCTCGGCATTCAAGTGAAATGTGCAGAGCCAAGTTGTGGTTCCTCCCTTTTGGTGTCAAGTCGCGGTCTGTGAACCCCAACCCGTTACCTGCATTGACATGGGCCACCACGCCTTCCAACTGATTAACGGATATCTATTGAGGTACATAAGCATTATTCAAAACTCTGAGCAAAGCATTCCGGTGAGCCTCAGAACATAACAGCAGTGACAAGATAGAAATCTTTGAAGGAGTTTGTTGTAAATGATCCACAATTTTGTAGTCACTCCTTCTTATCAAGCGCATGAATTCCTCCGCATCCTTCAGCAAAGTTTCCTTTTCTCTGGCCTGAGAATTCTCTTCCGCTATGACCTTACCCTTACCTTTATCAGCCCTTTCTGTGCTTACTTCGGGAGGCGCAAATACTCTCCCGCTCCGAGTCATTCCTCCAGTTCCTACCAAATTATCAACAGAATCCAACGGTGAACCTCTCAGTTCCTGCTTTTGACCATTGCAGTAGACCTCGGCTCCATAGTTCCAAGGAATTGCTTTAGAACTTTCATAGGGTACGGGCCCTGCCTTTGTGAATATAATAGTGGGCCTCGCCGGAGGCGCAGAAATTGTAATTGTTTTGTATGGGATGGATATGGTGGCCACCTCATCCTTATCTTCGATGACTACCTCTTCAGCATTTTTCTCACAGATTCTATCAAATTGTAACAAACCGTCATCCATCATGTGCTGTATATGGTTCCTTAGGTTCCGGCATCCTACCGGACAGATCATACAGTCTTCGCAATCCTCTCCGCAGCCTGGGAATACCCCTCCTTCTAACAACTTGCTCTTCACGAAACCTAACGGCGTCTTCAAATCCTCTACTCTGGACACCAAGTTCAGGCCTTCCTCACTGTCAATAGCATTCACACCGCCACCCCTACCATGGTTAGGCATGGGATTTCGATCCACGCTTGGCGCATCCTGATTGAAATTGATAGCTTTACTATCGATAAGGTCTTGTACCTTATGTTTGAAGGCTTTACAGTTGTCAATACTGTGGCCGGGGGCGCCAGAGTGGAATTCACACCTAGCGTTGGCGTCATATCCAGGAGGTGGTTGGCCAGTTAGAGGTGCCATTGTCCTTTTCTGGACCAACTGCAGTTGAATTAAGTGTTGTAGCAACTGAGCGTATGGCATTGGCGGTGTGTCAAAGTGTCTATCCGCCACCCTTCTCCTGTCCTGGAACTGTCTTGGTGCATAATTCTGTTGTTGAGGTCGCTGCTCCTGTTGTTGACGCGGCTGTTGCTGTGGAGGCTGTGTCGCCGGGATGGCAATACTCGCTACTTGTGACGGTTGCTGGTAATACGGTCGCTGCTGACGCTGATCCAGGTATCTCTTTCGGTTGTTAAAGCCGTACACTGCATTTATTTCATTATCCTTTTTCTTCGCACCAAAAAAACTTTCTCCCACCTCCAGATGAGGTCCCTTCCGCTGCTTGAATTTTCCCCAATTTTATACCGTTTTCAACTCTTTCGCCCGTGATAATTAAGTCCGAGAAGCTTCCTGACATGTTACTCACCAACTTCTCGTAGTAGATTCCGGGCAACGTGGCCACGAATAGATCGATCAGTTCTCTTTCCACCATGGGAGGTTGAACCCTAGCGGCAAGCTCTCGCCACCTCTGGGCGTATTCTTTAAAACACTCATTGCTTCTTTGGGATAGATTCTGCAACTGCACGCGATTTGGTGCCAGGTCACTATTATACTGGTAATGCTGGACAAAGGCCTCTGCTAAATTCTTCCAACTCCGAATATTGGCAGGTTCCAAACCCATGTACCACTCCAGAGAAGGTCCTGACAGACTATCTTGAAAGAAGTGCATAAGCAACTTCTCGTCATCAGAGTATGCCGACATCCTTCGAAAATAGGAGCGGATATGCACCTTTGGACATGTCGTTCCTTTGTATTTATCGAAATCTGGCACCTTGAACTTTGGAGGAATCCTAAGTCCCGGAATTAGTCCCAGATTGGACATGTCAAGTCCCATAGTGTTCTGGCTTTCCAGAATGCTCTTCATCTTTTCTTCTATTTCGTCAAACCTTCTATTAGTGTCGGATCGTAACCCTCCCCCAAGGTCTCTCATGGAGAAGATGTCATCCTGTTCATCTTGGTCCCATTGAGGATTCACGCTAGTAGGTATGGCGCCTGCCACCACTGGGATGGGGATTCCAGTTTGTTCTCTTCCGCCTGGAAGGTTGACTACAGTTGGGCCACCGTTGACTTGCGAGGTTCCACCATTAGTAGGAGGGGGAACAGCAGCAGCCCCACCGTGCAAAACGCCACTTCCATCCACCTGAGCTATTAAGGGTTGAACCAATGTCCTTAACTGGTCCTGTCCATTGGCCACCCCCTGCATCATCTCCATGAATTGTGCCATCTTCTCACGGAACTCCAAAAGCTCGGCTTGAACCTGATCCATAATTCTCTGCTGATTTCCCCGCGTGTTGTAGGAGTGTTGAGAAGTCAGCTTGCTCTTCCTCTTTCCCTCTCTTTCTCTCTGAAATGGCAAGTGGTGTGAGGTCGAGTTTCAGGGAATGCAAAATGATGCGCCAGTTTATGCGAATGCTCAAGAGACTTTCGAAACCTATGACTATAACCGGTATTATAGAATTGCGAATGAACAAATAATGAAGAAAACACAATTAGACCAAAAGCAAATTCTCATTAATTTGGGAAGATTCAATACAAACATTTGCTGACTATGTCGAATAACAATTCTCGTTACAAGGAAAACACTAAATGACCGAAAATCAAGAGTACTAAAAACTAGAATTTCTCCTTTTGGAGACGCTCTTCAAGCTTCCTCGTCTCGAACATGAACCTCCTAACCATTTGGTCACAGAGCTGGATAAAGTGGTGAACAGAAGGGGGGATATCATTTCCTTCCAAATCCTGAATGGCGCTCTCCAACCTCCATGGGATATCTCGGATCATGAGGTTGCAGTGCTCCACCAAATTGTTGTACCTAGCACGACACGTATCTAGAGCCGACTGGTAATAACAAATAGAATCCACATGGGTGTCCAGCAACTCATTGAGCTGAGCCTCTTTCTCGAGCCACTGCGCGCCATCTCTTTGCAAAGCCTCAAAACGATTCCTCCACAGAAGGGCTGTCTCTTGGGCGGTCTCCCATTCTTGACACTTGTTATTCCACACGTCAGATGTGACATATGAACCCCTCAAGGCCTCCTCTTTGAGTCTTCGTTCACTTTCCGCTAGGGTTAAGGCACTTCTTAGTTGTTCCTCAAGATTCCCAATATCAGTTTCCAGATTCTCTCGTATTTCCTTTTTCTCGGCAGAGGCAATCTCAAAGAAGTGCCATGCCCTATCACAAGAAGCTTTGGTGTCCTTCAGGCGCTGCCGGAGAGTTGTTAATGATGCGTCAGCCCCTTCGTAACCCTGTTGGTACCTGACTCTCAGATCCGTTTCTAATTTTAGCTTCTTGCTACTCTCAGCCGCTTGATCCTGTTCAAACTCCACCTTTCTTTTGTACTGACCGTTCTCCACATTTGCTTGGTGAACTTCATTCTGAAGGTCCTGATTCTCCTTAGTCAATCTCTCCACTATTAGCTTCAGTTTTTCATATTCTTCTATGGGTACATGAGTGGGAGCGGGAGGTGCTTCTCGCATAGAGGGCTCTAAGGGAAATGGCAACGACCTTTCAGCTATTCTGGCTAGTAACCACCGGTTGTATGGCTCCTTTGCCACACAATTCTTCGCTTTTAACTCCTTCCTTCCCTTTGTATGAATCCTGCCCCAAGCCTTAGCAATCTTCCTGACAAACGCAGGGTCCTCTGATGTGGCTAGCAAAAAGAAACTCTGAACCTTCTCTGCTTCGGGCTCGCCCTCCATAGCATAGCCCAACTGACGTAATGCCATGACTGGGTTATAGTTAATACAACCGGCCCTACCGATCAAAGGTACATTACTGAATTCTCCACAACTGAAGATGATTTCCACATCATAGTACTCATGAGAGTACCAAGCAATATCACTAGCTTCCAGGGACATGATGCGCTGAGACCATTTCAATTCCTTCTTGTTTTCCACGAACGGTCCTTTCTTGGGCAAATGAGAAGCATACCATTTGTATAGTAGGTGAGAGCAGCATTGGATCGTTCCCGCCTTCTTTTCACTCCTCCAATGAATAGAGTGATAAACATCGGCGAGGAGTGTAGGGATGGGATTCTTCTGCATAAAGAGAACAATGGCAGTGATGTCTATGAAATTGTCCACATTTGGAAAGAGGACAATCCCATAGATCATCAGAGCAACACTTATACCGAACTTTTCCCAATCTTCATCAACCTTGTACTGAGCGGCCTTTTCTAGCAAAAACTTCAATGGAAAACCCTGAACACCCCCTTTACTGGTTAGACCCTTCTTGACTTCTTCTTTGGTCATATGAAGAGCAAGAGCAATGACAGTAGGTTTTGGTTCTTCTTCCAAACCAGTATAGACAGGTTGATCCTTAATTTTAATGTTCAAAATGTGAGAATATTCTTCCAAGGTGGGGGCCAGCTGGTAGTCTTGAAAAGTGAAGCACCGGAGAGGCGCATCATAAAATTGAGCCATAGCATACAGGGCCCAGGTATCAACTCTGGAGTGGAGAAGATCAAGCAATTTCCCATATTCCCCTTGAAAGTTGATCTTGATAACTTTCGGCACGTCGATCAGAAGGTCTTGAATTGATTCCAATTTTGGTTCCCTAAACTTTATGGAATTTGTGCTTCTCTTTCTTATATCAGCCATTGAGTTCACCAATACCTGAGATAATCATAGCTTCTTAAGTCTCTTGATATGCAAAATGATATGTAATGCGATGTTTTATGAATGCATATGACAATGGAACAATAACAAGATCAACGTCACAAATCCTGCAAGACAAGAACACAAGGTATCTTTCCATCGGGTGAGCAATCTACTGGTTCGAGAGGGCGTTCCAAAAGGCTTTTCAAACAAAGTCCCATGCACTAACCCTCAAAAGTTTCCCATCATAACGACTACTCGTAAGACGGTACTCCTTTCAAAAAGGATGAACACAGCGTCATGTTTTAGTAACCTTTGGAATAAGGTTCTACAAAGGTCCTCAGAATCGCGGACTCCCAAGTTGAAGATAAGAACGTCATTACGACTACACGTAAGACATAATTATTCCAACGGGGTCTCATCTGAGCGGTGGAATTCGATCCAACTCAACGAGTCCTAAGTCTCGCAAATCAGAAAGAAACCACCTCCTAACTTAGTGCATACTCGAAAGCTCGGGTAGAAAGCTTTATCCTCACAAACCAAACCAAATGAACCCAAGAAGTTAGAAAGAAACATAACCATAAAATAAATAGCAAAACAAATAAAGCACAAATGCGACAAACAAAATAGGCGTGGCTTGCTAGGAGTCCCCAGCAGAGTCGCCAGCTGTCGCTACTCGAAAAATACGCGCAACGACGGGGAAGGCGAAAAGGAAAAGGACAGAAGAGTCGCCACCGAACTTTATTTATCCCATGAGGGGAAAGGAAAATATCGAGAAAACCTTAAGAAAGAAATGGATAAGATGGTCTCGCGACCAAGAATGGGTTCGGAAGCCGGTTATGCGAAGGGAAGGTATTAGCACCCCTCGCATCCATCGTACTCGATGGGAACCTTTTGTTTGTCGACGTGTGATTATATTTGCTAAAATATTATGCTATAAGAAGAGTGTTTCACTGGGTAAAAGAAGGATTTAGAAGCCAAGAAAGGAGGCAACCAGGAAGAAGATAGAAAGAAAGGACTCGGTAGGACCTCGCGGTCCTAGGCCTACGTATTCTCAATAGATGTGAGAAAGTCAGAGTCGACGTAGTTCGGGGAACTACAGATATAAGGGGGATTGTGCTCGGCAAGGATGGTGGCCCTTGTGCCTACGTATCTTTACTTGAAAAAGTAAAGAATCAGAGCAGCCGTAGTTCGGCCTACGGTGTGTTGATGTTTTTTATGGATGATGCTATCGTGCGCATTCTAGCAGTTAGGTGTTTTGCTGCTCGCTCGTTGGAGACTTAGGCGTACCTGTTTGCGGTAGAACGGACGTAACATATCCTTTTTGAAAGATTAGGTTTTCGCCACGCGAGGCAAGATGTCACATTTGATTGATTGGATTGTTTTTTAGGGGCGAGACATGTCCTCGGATAGTAACCCCTACGGGTAGTACCCAATTCGTTATCTCAAAGTTTTTGTTATAAAAAGGGTGTGGTGAACGAGGCGTCTTCGTATTGAGAGACGAGCGTCGAAACCACCCTCACTACAGTGGGCATCCCTACGCTCGGAGAAGAAGAGGTCTACACCCAATCCCCTCTCTTTAATTCAATGCAAAGAGAATTTCGTTCTCTTATTAAAGATGTTTTTGGTTTTGAATGGTAAGTGCTTTGCGACAGAGAACCCTACGGTAAACGTCAGCACTCGGGATAGGAGAAGGCCTACGCCTAACCACTCCACGACCATTTAAGTTTTTGTTATGAAAAGATTTGAAAATGCACTCGGTACAGGACCGAGGTTTTAGGAGAGAAAGAAATGTGAGAGAAATTGTGAGAAGGTGTGGAAAGAGATAGGTGGATAAAGTCGCGTCTTTGTATTGAAAGATGAGTATCGAGACCACCCTCACTACTGTGGGCATCCCAACACTTGAAGAAGAAGAGGTCTACACCCAATCCTCTCTTTAATTCGATACAAAGAGAAATCAATTTATTACGGTTTAAAAATGGACTCGGTACGAGACCGAGGTTTTAGGGGGAAAAGTTGGAAGCGTCTTCGTATTGAAAGACGAGTGTCGAAACCACCCTCACTACAGTGGGCATCCCAACACTCGGAGAGGAAGAAAGTCTACACTTAATCCCCTCTTTTAATCCAATACAAAGATAATTTGATTTTTGAAAATTATTTGACAAAGTTTTTGAATCGAGTCGGGACAAGTAATGAAGAGAGAAAAGAGGTGGTCTCAGGTCCAACATTACTTATCAATAATTTGACTGGTAATGAATTACGGAGGTCTCGTCATCGACCTTAAAATAAAATTAGAAAAAAACCAAAATTATTTACCAAAAAAAAAAATTTAATGAAAAGTTTAGAAATAACATATGTACATGAACTAAATGAGATCAAAAATATTTTTCTCTAAAGGAAATAAATCCAAAACGAGAGGTACAGAAAACAAGAGATGAGTGCCTACATTCATAAGGGTCACCAACAACAAAGCCCAGTCCTTGAAAATAAATAATGAAAATAAAAAGGAAAACTGATAAGCAACACTGGGCCGTACGTGCTTCTTTGAAAACAAATATGTAGAATCAAAAAAACAAATGACCCACAAGACAGAGAAAGGAGGAATCCATATCGACTCAATTCGGAATCAAAAAAAACAAAACAGATCTCCATCTTCCTTGTTCAATTTTTCGGTCTAAAAGGTTTGTGAGTTCCGATCTCGTCTGGATCCGTTCAGGTATGGTCGAAGTGAGTTCGAAGCTCATGGGTTGAAGACGATTACCTTTCAGTTCGACCTATACTTTCTCTTTATCTTTTTCAAACTTTCTAGTTTATGTTGAAGAATGGTTTTGGATTGAAGTTAGGTTGCTATTGTTGTGATTTGAAGGAAGGAGAACTAAGTTGAAGGGATAGGTATGGGCTTCGATTTCGGAGAGGTTTTGAAGGAAGTTGTGCGTTCTTTTATTCTGGTTTGGTACGTTGAGATGGGTTTGATACAAAATTGATTGAAAGATAGGTTGAAGAAAGATTTAGGGATTTGAAGGTGATGAGTTTTGGGTGTTGAAGGAGAAGAACAACAATAAGTTGGGTGTTTTTAATGAAGACCGTTGAAGAAGAGAGGAAGGTTTATGCTTTTGAGGGTTAGAGTTGAAGGTTTACTATTGAGGAAGGTTTTGGAAGAAACTTTTGGGGGAAGATTTCTGCCGCCACGGATGAAGGATTCAGGATGAAGGTTGAATAGTGAGGAGTTTGTGAGGACTAAACTTTGAAGAGAGTATTGTTTTTTTTGTTTGGTTTTTTTGGCTGAGTGAAAGTTCAGCAGAAGGATATTGTTGGAGGTGAAGAGAAATTTTGGAGAAGGTGGCGGCTGGGTTTTTTTTTAGGGTTAGGGCTTCGGTTGGAGGAAGGTTTGAGTGGTTATGTGAAGTTCGGTTATGGAGGTAGTTTCGTGAGCATGGTGACTTTGGGTTAAAGATGAGGTGAGTTAAGAAGAACATTGACGGTGTTTGAGGATTTTCTGGCAAGATTATGAAGACTATGAAGACAGGAAACAAGACAGTCCGAACAATGCAGACCAAGACTATAAAGACAGGAAGAGTAACAGAGTACTTACAGTGTAGGAGTAATACCACCAGATTGCTGATACAGAGCACAGGTGAGCTCCTTCTTCAATCTCCTTTTTTTTTCAGTTCTTTGTGATAGAGATGAGTTGTGAAAAAAAAGCTGCTGTTTTTCTGTTAGGGTTTTTTTGTTGGATGAATAGTAACCAATATATATGGGGGCTTCATGATGTGAGATTTAGGGTTTAGTTTAGAGAAATTGTGGGAACTTTGGGTCTGTTCTCTTTTGGGAAAGAAAATGAGTTACCTTTTTGGTGATGGGAGCAAGGACTGAAATTGTGGGATTGAAAACAGCATAATCTTTGTCTGTTTGTAGCTTTTGAAATTGTCTGTTTTAACTCATGATTTTCACTGTGGTAACACAACAATTTTACTGATACACTTAATTCCTTTGCAGGTTTACCAAGATCCTGGAAGCATGAAAATCCAACGGGCTTCCTTTCTGTTCATGATGGTATGGTAATACCTTGTATGGCTGCACATGAATGTCATTGAGGTTGCCCAAAACATGGTTAAGAGACTTAGATTAGATGCTTTTGCCAGACTACTGCATACTTTTAACAAGTTCATGCTGCTGCTTATTGAGTCAAACCTTGCATGTCCCTGACCACCACCAAAGCCGAAATCTTTGCTGCTACTCATGGAATCAAACCTTGAAAATTTCTCGTGATTATTGCCAAAATTGTTGCCAAAATCCCTGCTGCTGCTAATCGAATCAAATCTCGTAAATCTTTCTGCTTGTGGAGAATTTCCACTTTCATGCATGCTGAAAGAGGAATCGAATCTTGACGTGTCAAAATGATCCCCTGCCTCGCTGTACCTTGGAGAGTTTCCAAACTTGGAGAATGGAGTTCCAGGCACTGAATCATCAAAAGCAAATGGGCTTTTTGCCTGGAAAGCACCATCATTAAATGTAGATCCTGTTCTAATCGGGTTTAAGCTAAAATCACCAGATTTAAAGAAATCTCCCTGCTTATCCAAGTCAGAGTCCTTGGGGTTAAAACCCCACACCGAGTCCACGTCATCATTATTGTCAAATGCACCCCAGGTTGATTCATCAAAACTTCTGTGTGTTTCTGCATCTGCTTCGGAACTTTTAGCGAAAGGAGAAGTTGAAAATTCTTTTGAAGGACTCTCCACTGTATTTGTTACAAATGGGCTATCGTGAGGGCTTCTTGCCAAGTCATCTTCACTATGTGCATAAGAAGATTCCTCCTCAACTGTATAATCACCATTAGTGAAGTTTTCTTGCATCCCATTTGCATTCACAGGTGAACCATGAACCAGGTTATCGTCAAAGGAATTTTCTCCAGGAATGAATGAAGGTTTTGGCTCTGAAGATGCACTTTTCGTATCAAAAGTGAGATCATTGGCAAATCCTTCATCTTCAAACTTATCCCAATCTTCGTCCTAAACAGCTGCCCCCTCTGGATCTCCAGGTTGCCAACCATCAGGAAGCTGAACCATTGCAATTGACTTCACATCTATCTCATGCTTCTTGCACCGTTCAGCAAGAGCCTTAAATAACTGCTCAAGATCTGATTGTATGCGATCAGCACGAACCTGAAGAATGCCATCTGCACTGCCTCCTTGTTCCATTTTGATGATGGCTTGCTGCAACTCTGTTTTCCTTTCCTGTATATCACGAAGTTTAGCTTCTTCTATAGTCAATTTGGATGTTATTTCTGCAACTTGTTTGTATTTCTCTTCATATTTCTTGCCCAATGATTCTGCCTCACGCTTATCTGCAGATGCCCTTTCAGTAATCTCATTTAGGCGGTTATCACATCTGCTTTTATACAGGACCAATTCCTGCATTTTGTTGCGGTACAACTCAATCTTCTCTTTTGAATCCAATATCATATTCTGCATTTCTTCAGGCTTTTTCTCTGCAGTCTCGATATTCTGCTTACTATTATCTGTGTCATTCGAAAAGGAATCATCCAACACAGATGTTCCAAACTTTTTCTGATCAGGCAGGACAGTGCCATCAGCCCGAGCAGGCGTTCCTTGCACAGGTGGCCTCAAACCAGCTGCTGGTGCCACTGGCCGAGTACCTGGCATTCCTTGTTGCTGCTGAAAACCTGGGTTTACACCCCATGCTGCATTTCCATGAGGGATTTTTGGATGCCCCGTCATAGACATCAATGTTTCGTCAAATATAATATTACTTGGAAGAGATTGCGGAAGAGGACGACCTTCCCTATACCGCACCATCAAATAAAGAGCATAGCAAAACTCCTTCAAAGAGAGCATGCTATCACTATCCTGATCAGATAAGTCCCACACCTTCTTTAAGACATCTATCGGCAATCTCCAACTTAAAAATAGACTGCGTGCCTGCTCCCCAGTGATTTTCCCATCCCTGTCGGAGTCAACTTCCATAAACACCTTTGCATACTTTTGCACATCAGAAGGTCTCATTTTTGGCCACGGAGGTTGTGAACTGTCAGAAGTAGTATTTCCGAGTCCAACTGGTCTCCCAGATGTTGTAAGTGGAGAAGAAGCTGATGGTGAAATTTGCTGGGCTGTGTTTGGTGAAGACTGTGTCTGCGGAATCTGACTATTTGTAAGTGCCATTGAGAACGCACTCTGCAATGAATCAAGTGAACTTTGCCTACTTGCAGGGTTGGCACTACTGGAAACTGGAACAATGGACGATGAGGCAGGTGCACTGCTAACAGGATAATTCTGTCGAATAGGATCTTGTTTCGGTGTAGATGCGGCAGAAGAGAAAAAGTCGTCGTCCAAAGCTGAGTTGGAAGGGTACCCATTTCCAGAAACAACCAATGCTTTAGTGGTAATAGCTGTTGGCTGGGACATTGGTGAGACCGGAGACGGTGATGTTGGCGTTGGTAAGGCAACAGATTGAGTGATTCCTGCAGGCCTAGAAGGAGGCATGGCAGTCCTTCCACTATTCCAATCATTTGAGATGTTAGCATTTGAGACATTGGTACCTGCAAAACCCTGTTGCGGACGAGGGGCTGTACCACTGGGCATTGATTGAGGTGGACGAGGAGTGTTACCAAGCGGCATGAATTGTTGTGGACCAGGGGCACTACCTGGAGGCACAAATTGTTGTGGACCAGGGGCACTACCTGGAGGCATGGATTGAGTTGGTCTCATGGTTGGATTCTGCTGAGAAGGAAGATATTGTGGATTTGCAACAGAACCTGGTAATCCCTGTGATTGAGGTGGATCAATTAACAGAATTAATGGAAGACTTTGATGGAAGAGGAATAGCGATTGAAAACAAGTTTATGGTGATTCAAGGTAATTAGTGATTCATAGAAGTTTTCGATTTTGTGCGGAGTATGAAAGTGGTTGCCGAAGATTGATGGAGGTTCAGGAAAGTTTTTTCGAGTTTTGTTTACTTTTCTCTGTTTTTTGTGAGCTTCTGTGCTCTCTCTCTCTCTCTCTCTCTGTGTGTGTTTTTTTTGCAGGCTCATTATTTCGACTAATGTTTGTTCAGGATATTTCGCTTCTCTCGAATTCAGTTGGGCAACAGCAGCCGGTGGACCCTTGAGCATCAAGCTGGAAGGACTGCCAGCAGCAGTTCTAGTCCCAGTTTCAGAGTCAATTGCCAGAGGACTACGATTGCGTGAGTCTGCTGGCTCATCACTATCAGCAGAGCAGTTACTGAAGACTGAAGTGTTGACAATATCTCCCTCAAATTAGGTACCTCTCCACAGTGAAAAGTTACGTAAAGACCTTGCTCTCGAGCGAATTTTAATGCTGGAAAATATGTAACCCATTCACCCACAGCTGGATTCCCAGAGAGGTCAATTCCAACGACCCCAAAATGCCTCATTTCCAAGGCAAACATGACAGTTTCCCTTGCTGCTTCTGATGTTTCCCTATGGTCAATGCTTAAGAGAAGTCTAACACAAATTTGTTTCCTAGTATTTTCATTAATTTTATCATTTGTAACTAAGACTGAGTGTATATGGTTTGAATGAATTTGTAACTCCTCGTTGTGAGGAATAAAACACACATCAACTGAACTCACAGCTCTTAGACATTCCAAAACAGCTTCAATATAAAAGCGCTTGCTCATTCCTTTGGCCTCATTTTTCTTTGGAGTAGTTCTCAATTCCACATACACAACATTTTCTGACGCAAAATCTTCAACAACTTCTTTGGTAATTCTTGTAACGGTAGCATGGTCAGTTGTAAGAATGTGGATTACGTCAAACAGCGTGAATACCTCAGATAATGAACGATCATTTTTTAGGATAACATGCCCTACTTGAGAGAAATCTATGAGACCCTCGTGACCCAAAGCTTTAGCAAGTTCCAAAAGGGTGGAGTCTCTAGTGGATCCATTGAGGTGAGCATGGAGTTCTACCTTCGGCGTTGGCATACACCACTCCATTTCTCTCTTCCCGATTTGGGTGATACTTTGAATTAGTCCTTGAGCATTAAAGTCAGTCACAGAACAAACTTAATCATGAGTCAATTGTCAAATCATTCTTGATGTTTGCCATTTGAAAACATGGTGAGTCGAAGCCTTCATGGAACACTCCATTTAAATCAATGCACCATGACCTTGATAACAAGGTAGATCCTTTTCTTGCTGATGAATTAAGTCAAACCTGGACTTCGACATACACTTCACTCATTCCTACTTAATGAACCCCAACCAAAACCTATCCAATTCGGCTCAATCTTATGATGGAAGCAACGTATATTTTTATTTTTCTGCCCCAGACAATCACGTATGCTTATCTGTTTGTCTTCAAGGACCTTGACTTGTCTCTGATAAGGGTAACCACTTGGTGACTTGAACATAACCTCCTTGATCAGGTTAAAAACCATTGGTAATTTTTGTTAGACACACATCTCTTGATCCCCTGTGAAATGTAAAATGCTATGCAATGCAATGCTTACGTATGTGCTGATGCAATGAAAATAAAACATAAGCCAGAGAGGTCGGTCAAATTTTGGGGTACAACAGCCATTAATGATTGAAATTGAAGGAAATTTTAGTTTGTTTGAAGTTTGCTTATCAGAAGATGAAGAATCATCTTGTGCTTTGGAGAGAGGAGAAAGCTCGAAAGAGTAAAAAAGTGAATAAAGAAATGAAATGAAGTATTTATAGTGGAAAAACGTTCATTTCAGCTATTATGAGTAGAGGTTAGGATCATGGGACACATGTTGATTGAATGTGGACTGATGGGACGGTTGCAGTTAGTAGCCACTACCTCATATGAAATAGGAGTGCGATGATTATTTTTTGGGTTTTCTGCACGTCTTGATGAGACATCTGAAGTGGCGTGGTCATGATGACCACGATGTCACAGCAATAAATGTGTAGTAGCGCCGAAAGAGCTTCAAAAAATCTTTTTTTCTCTTCATAATAAAAAAAATATTTTTGGTGGGAAATTTGTTGGCTGGAATTTCGGCACTCATTAATGTTGGAAGTAAGTCATAGGATTTAAAGATATATTCTGAAAAGGAGTATGATGATTTCGACAACAAACAATGATAAGGACGTTTCAACGTATCTGAAGATTTGAAGTGAGTTATGGGAATCTGAAGAATTATTCTGAGAGAGAATATGTTTTTCAATAGGGAAATACTGAAGATCTAGTCGAAGAGAATTTTGCATGAAGAATGCCATGGTCTAGGACTTAGAAATATTTTAGCCTAGATTGGATTTCGACGAGGCCTGCCTGAAGAAGTGTGATTCAAATTTAAGGCGGATAACTGCTTTTTGGCCTTATCTATTTCTCAAGACACATGGAGAGCTTTGAGGCGACGAAATGCATGTAGATTGGAACATGACACTTTTAGGCGAAATGACCATCGTTTGATGACAGTTAAGAGGCTTAGCAATTAGGATTCAGGATGTTCAATTGTGCAAAAACTCTAAATTTCCTCTGAGTACTTGTGTGTGTGAGAAAAGAGTGTTCTTGAGTGAAAATGTACGTATGAACATCACATTTTACCAGATTTCTTGTAATTTACATTTGAATGCAATTTACTTTACACCCAATTTTAATATTTAAAATTTTGTCATTTACTTTAAAGCCTTTACTTTGCAATCTTTATTTTTCTGCATTTCCTTAAAGAACTTGTAATATTTAATTAACAACTTTAAGAACATTATCGAAATGTTCATCATTAACAAACCAAAAAATTAAATAACAACACATGTACTATGATCAATCTAGTCGATCCTATAAGCGATCAAAGATTTAATAACTTTGAAGGATTATCGATTATTTACCAATTTCTACGGTAAACACTAATACACATCTCATAAACAGAGACGACAACCATGATGACCCTCCTCAAATATATTGAGAAATATTTTGAGATTGCAATCGATTACTGCTTTAGAGATGTTCAATTTAAGACTAACATGGTTGCAAGGACCATTAAATAAGTCTCTCAAAACCTTTAGGATTTCACATTTGCTGTGCATAAATAACAAGATAACTCACACATTGGCGATACAGCAAAAATTTTTACAAAAGTAACAAGATAATCCATTGTGCATAGAAGCCCAAATGATGTTTGAGGAAATGCCCAAGAAATGAGTATGTTTTATTATAAAAAAAAGAAAGAAAAAAATATTAATATGTTAAAATATAAGTTTACTAATCTTCAAATTTTTATAATGAAATGTGTGATTTTCATTGTTATTAAAAATATATTTCAAACAAGAAAATACGTGAAAAGTTTGTTTATTTTTATTAGACAAATATTTTCACTTTTTTATTCCGTAAGACAAATTCTTAGAAAGTAACCCGACCCCACCTCATGCCACCCATATAATTTAATATTAATTACACCTTAAAAAAGTATACAACAAAGAAAAAATGATTTATTCTATTATTTAATTACTTTAAATATTTTTGGTAATAACTACCGATGAATTAATTAATGACAACGAATAAAGAACAAAAAATTCAAATTAAAAAAATATTATATAAATATATATACACACACTCCTTTTCAATCAAACAATAAATGTTAGGAAACTTCGTGGAAGCTACACTCGAGAAAAGAATGGACCTGCTACTCATGCCTTCACTGCACCCATTTAACCCCTTCACCTTCCACTCACTTTCCCCTCACAACACAATTCTCCTCCTCTTCTTTTATCTTATTATCTCTCTTCTTTCTTTCTTCTCAATTCCATCCATTCTTTTCATTTTCCATCTCAAGTCCAATGAAGTTCATTAACCCTAAAAACCTATCTCCTAAACACCTTTTCCGTTCCAAGAAGGAAAAATCATCCGTATCAAGATCCGACCCGCTTTCCTTCGGGTCATCTTCTTCCTCTGACGAATCCACTCACAAAGCCGTTACCGGAGGCTCTCAAACGCCCACCAGCGTCCTTCCCGAAGCATCATCCAGCTCGTGGTCCGATGTCACGGTCGAAGTTCAATGGGAGCTTGCTCAGGCTTTCCGGTTAATCGACCGCGACAACGACGGCGTCGTTTCGCGTGAAGAACTCGAAGCGGTTCTCACGCGCCTCGGAGCGCGTCCGCCTAGCTCCGAGGAGATAGAGATGATGCTAAGCGAAGTTGATAGCGATGGTAGGGGATGCATAAGCGTGGAATCGATCATGAACCGGATCGGTTCTGGTTCGGATCCGAACCCAGAGGAAGAACTGAGGGAAGCGTTTGAGGTTTTTGATACGGATCAGGATGGGAGAATCTCGGCGGAGGAGTTGTTGAGGGTATTTAGAGCGATTGGTGATGAACGGTGTACGTTAGAGGAGTGCCGGCGTATGATAGCAGGTGTTGATAAAAACAGAGATGGGTTTGTCTGTTTCGAGGAGTTTTCGTGCATGATGGAGATGCAGCGATGATGATGGTGGTGATTGTGATTGTGATGTTATCTGATGAAGGTGATACCATGTGATCATCATGATCATGATATACATAATAATAACAATATAATATAATATAAATATATTATTAAATGAAAAAAAAAAAAAGACAATTTCTTTAATCATCTATGTTGTTCTTCTAAGTCCGTCTTTTTTTTCTAAATTTTTGTTGTAAATTTTTTTGTTGCTGTAAACCATCTTTTTAGTCTTAAAATTGTAAGATTATGAAAAGTTGGAATTAAATTTAAGAAATATCAAATTGTTTTTAAAATTATTTAATGTTAGTTAAATGCTTACTTTTAATTGATATTGAAAATGAACAATTTGATTATTTGACACATATGAGAAATCAAAATTGTGATTTACCTTTATTTAAGTTGAGAAAGAGAGAGATTGAGGTATAATGAAAATAAAAGAAGAAAGCGCGTTGTGAAAGTGAAGGGTGTGTTTGGACAATAATTCAATTGGTCGGTTGTAATGCGAAGATTCCTGGAAATGGTGGTAATTGAATTGGTGGGAATATCTGTCTTACGTGGCATACCCACCCAAAACACTCAGACTCAGTCTTCGCTTTGGTTGATAGATTCCATTGTTTGAATATAATGATTGAAATTGAATAATTGGAATTTTACGGAATCGTTTTTATTTTATATTTTCAATTAGAAAAATAAAGAGATAGCTTGACAAGACAACGAGACAACAATTCGTGAGGATATTCCAATATGTTATTCATTTTATTTTAAAATGACTGTTTTTTAAAAAATTAATGATATTGTTATAAAATATTGTATTTTTATTAAATTAATTTTATTTATGTATTGAAAATAGTCTATAAAGTAATATTATATGACATAATTAAAAAAATTATTATTATTATTATTATTATATTAAAAAGTGAGAATGACATTTATTTTGAAGTTAATTTTTTTTTTTTAAAACGGCCGTCATTTTAAAACTATTCATTATGTTTCAAAATGAATGTTGTTTAAGGTTTTTGCACACAAATGAAGGGATGCAATGATATTGTCATAAAATATTGCACTTTTACTACATTAGTCTTATTAATGTGTTGGAAATAATGTACAAAGTAATAATTATACGACACATTTGAAAAAATAGCAATTATTATTACATTAAAAAGTGAGAATGACATTTATTTTTAAACAATTTTTTCCCCTAAAACGATAGTCATTTTGAAACGAATGGAGTATTTCACAAATGTTCCAAAGAATATTAGAGTTAGAAGTTGCATTACATGGGAAGTGGTGTATATCTTCATACCTACAAAGAAGAATAAGGAGTGAAATTTTTTAGTTTTTCAAGGTGTGCAAGGGTGAGAGATGAAAGGAGGTTAAAAGAAGAACTTAGAAGTGCATGATTTGGTATATACAAAGTACGGGTTAATGTATCGAGATTTGAACGAAGAGTAAAATATGTAAGGACAATAAAGAAAGTAGACTCAACTAGAGAAATTACAACAAGGGGGTGAAAGAGGAACATATAAGGTTGATAATATAGTTGATCATGGAATATCAAAAAATGGGATAGTGATAAGGAAATTAAGATCATATGATACCAGATACATACAAGTGGTGATGAAATCCAATCAGGGGGGAGATAATCAACATTTGGAAAAAGCTAGTAGAGAGGATATGTGGAAGGGAATGGAATATATAACATATGAAAAGGATGTCGAGTGGGCAAAAAAGGGATTTCTAGGAAGTGCCCATAACATATATGAGGTTTTGATGTTTCAACAAAAAATGATAGGTATGGAAAAACTTTCTTTTGGAGGTTATTCCAATGGGGGAAATAAAATATGATGGAAAATTGCGATCTAAACGCAGCGGAAAACAAAAATTTCCTTCAGTGATATTTACGAATGAGCATGGTCAGTGATAGAATCGTTACCTCTTTGTGGCGATTCAGATCTTTGATGCAGCGATCACAAGCGTTGATGAAGTGCAACGCCTCTACTCAGTCCACACGAACAGCTTCCGGTCACAGTGTTAGCTGCTTACGAACGGAATTATTTGAGTGAGAAAAGAGAATCAAAAACGAAATTGCATCAAGTGAAAGCTTCATCACAAGGGTTCCTTTTATAGACTCTCTTGTGGGCTGCGGGCTAAAAACCCAATTCACATGATCCATAATAATATTATATATTATTATAATAACTATTATTATAATAAATATATTAATTTTATTATTATTTTATAACCATTATAAAATAACAATAATTATTATTATATTATCCGAATTTCTATTTTTCACTTAAGTGCACCGTACCTTACGGTGTTCCTTTGATTTCTCTATCTCTCATCAAACTGTCCTTATGTGTGTGACCCTGTAGGATTTCGTAACGTTGGTAATTATATTAAATTATATATTTAACATAATAAACAGTAAGCGGTATCTAGCAACACATCACTGCTACCCAAGTCACGAAAATGTCATAAATATAATTACCAACGTTACGAAATCCTACAGGGTCACACACATAAGGACAGTTTGATGAGAGATAGAGAAATCAAAGGAACACCGTAAGGTACGGTGCACTTAAGTGAAAAATAGAAATTCGGATAATATAATAATAATTATTGTTATTTTATAATGGTTATAAAATAATAATAAAATAAATAGTAAGCGGTATCTAGCAACACATCACTGCTACCCAAGTCACGAAAATGTCATGTGATCTGACAAAACCTTTTTCGTGATAATATATGTTTGTACAATTACCCTTTTGCCCCTATGTCTATATTGAACACAAGGCATACATTGTGTCATCCTTGTCCAGTTCAATATTGGGCCCTTAGACATTTCTCCTGTTATGCAGGATTGACAAATTCCATCTAGGACACTCATGTCCCTCAGCATGCTTCGTGGAGTGCCCATCAACTGTCTTTATGATCATCCAGTTACGGATAATGTTTGATCAGCAATAAAGCACCCGACTCTACATCTAGGGTCCATAGTGGTTTCAGGTCGAAGGGTGGTAATACACCATTATCACCATGAGAATAACTTATGACACTTTGCATAACATACTATGTAGTATTCTCATAGCGGGTCAATCCGGTATAAATATTACTCCTAATATTTATACCTATGTCAATACTTGATAACTCTTTATCCATGATCCATGAGATGTGATCATCAGTCTATCTTCATAATAGTCTCAATGCTTTTAATGTTATCCCACTTTGCAATAAAGCTTGACTACGGATATTTTAAGAATAATGTCTTTATGTTTAATGGGATCTCATGATTAAGTCACACTTAACATTTCATTAAACAGACCAACTATTCTAGGGACTTTATTATTTTGAAAGACAAACATAATAAAGAAATGCCTTTTATTATTAAACGAATAATCCGATACAAGTACCAAAAAAGTATTGGCCTCTAGGGCTTACACCAACAATCTCCCACTAGCACTAGAGCCAATTAGGCATACCCTTAATACCCATAGATCTAGTATGACCATCATGCTTCTGTTGCGCAAGAGGCTTTGTTAATGGGTCAGCGATATTGTCAAGTGTAGGTACTCTGCATATCTTCACATCTCCCCGATCGATTATCTCTCGAATGAGGTGATAACGCCTAAGTATGTGTTTGGATCGTTGGTGAGATCTAGGCTCCTTAGCTTGTGCGATAGCACCATTGTTATCACAATATAAACCAATGGGATCCACAATGCTAGGGACTATGCCAAGTTCACTAATGAACTTCTTGATCCAAACAACTTCCTTTGCTGCATTTGAGGCAGCAATATACTCGGCCTCAGTTGTAGAATCAGCAACTGTTTCTTGCTTTGAACTTTTCCAGCTCACAGCGCCACCATTGAGACAGAACACATAACCAGATTGTGATCTAAAATCATCCTTATCTGTCTGGAAGCTAGCATCAGTGTAACCAATTACATCAAGCTCTTCCTGACCTCCATATATCAAGAATGAATCCTTAGTCCTTCTCAAGTACTTAAGGATATTCTTGACAGCTACCCAGTGAGCATCACCGGGATCAGATTGGTACCTACTCGTTGCACTTAATGCATACGAGACATCTGGTCGAGTACATAACATGGCATACATGATAGATCCTATTGCAGATGCATATGGAATCTTATTCATGCGATCCCTTTCTTCCTTAGTTGAAGGGGATTGTGTTTTTGATAAACACATACCATGTTGCATATGTATGAATCCTTTCTTGGAATCATGCATATTAAAGCGTCTCAACACTTTATCTATGTATGTACTCTGACTTAGGCCAAGCAGTTTTTGTGATCTATCTCTATAGATCCTAATTCCTAATATATAGGCTGCTTCACCTAGGTCTTTCATAGAAAAACAATTCCCTAACCAAGTCTTCACTTGTTGCAAGGTAGGGACATCGTTTCCAATGAGTAATATGTCATCTACATATAATACCAGAAACACGATCATGCTCCCACTAACCTTCTTGTAGACACAAGGTTCATCTTCATTTTTGATGAATCCATATTGTTTTACGGTTTCATCAAAACGAAGATTCCAGCTTCTGGAAGCTTGCTTCAATCCATAGATTGATCGCTGTAACTTGCATATCTTTTGGGCATCTTGTGGTATGTCAAATCCTTCAGGTTGTGTCATGTACACATCCTCAAGAAGATTCCCATTAAGGAAAGCAGTTTTGACATCCATCTGCCATATTTCATAATCATGATATGCAGCGATGGCAAGTAAAATCCGAACAGATTTAAGCATTGCAACTGGTGAAAAGGTTTCATCATAGTCAACCCCATGAATTTGTTTATAGCCTTTTGCAACCAGTCTTGCTTTATAGGTATGTACCTTACCATCCATGTCAGTCTTCTTCTTGAAGACCCACTTGCATCCTATATGGTTAACTCCTATAGGAGGTTCTACCAAGGTCCAAACCTGGTTTGTGTACATGGAATCCATTTCAGATTTCATGGCTTCTAGCCACTTCTCAGACTCAGGACCAGTTATGGCCTCTTTGTAGGTCACAGGCTCATCTTGATCCATGAGTAATACATCACCCTGATCACTTATGAGATATCCATATCTCTCAGGTTGGTGACGTATCCTGCTTGACCTACGCTGGTCTTGTTCTACTTGAGCAGGTTGCTCTTCCACAACTACTTGTGTTTCCCGCTCTAGTTCCTCCATAGGTGTTTCAATGTTTTGTGATTCTTGAATTTCTTCAAGCTCTATTTTCCTCCCACTGTTTCCTTTGGAAATAAAATCCCTTTCCAGAAAGACTCCAGTTCGAGCGACAAACACTTTGCCCTCAGAAGGATTGTAGAAGTAATATCCTCTTGTTTCTTTAGGATACCCCACAAATAAGCATTTGTCAGATTTGGGCTCAAGCTTGGTTGAAATTTGTCGTTTGACGTAAACTTCGCAACCCCAAATCTTCATGTAAGACATATGTGGTTTCTTACCACTCCATATCTCATATGGTGTCTTATCAACCTTTTTGGATGGAACACGGTTAAGTGTGTAAGCTGCTGTTAATAATGCATGTCCCCAAAAGGAGTTTGGAAGATCGACGTGACTCATCATGGATCGGACCATGTCTAACAAGGTTCGATTTCTTCTCTCAGATACACCATTCCATTGTGGTGTTCCAGGAGGAGTAAGTTGGGATAGAATCCCATACTCTTTTAGATGGTCATCAAATTCTAGGCTTAAATATTCACCGCCTCGATCTGATCGAAGAACTTTAATATTCTTACCTAGTTGGTTTTGTACTTCATTCTTGAATTCCTTGAACTTTTCAAAGGACTCAGATTTGTGTTTCATTAAATACACATATCCGTATCTACTGAAGTCATCAGTAAAAGTGATGAAGTACTGAAAACCTCCTCTGGCTGGTATGTTCAGTGGTCCACATACATCAGTATGTATGAGTGCCAAAAGATCATTAGCCCTTTCACCTTTTCCTTTGAATGGGGACTTTGTCATCTTTCCAATTAAACAAGATCTGCATGTCTCATATGATTCATAATCAAAAGAGTCCAAGAGTCCATCTTTATGGAGTTTGGAAATGCGTTTCTCATTTATGTGGCCTAATCGACAGTGCCAAAGGTAAGTTGGATTCAACTCATTAGGTTTCAACCTTTTAGTATTAATGTTATAAATTGGCATTTCAAGATCAAGGACATATAGTCCATTATTCATTTTTGCAGTAGCATAGAATATATCATTCAAATAAATGGAGCAACAATTGTTCCTTATTATGAATGAAAAACCAAACTTGTCCAAACAAGAAACAGAAATAATATTCCTGCTAATTGCAGGTACATAATAACAGTTCTCTAACTAAATTATTAAACCACTAGGTAAAGTTAAAACATAAGTTCCTACAGCTAAAGCAGCAACCTTTGCTCCATTGCCAACTCGTAGGTCAACTTCACCTTTTGCCAAATCTCTACTCCTTTTTAGCCCCTGCACATTAGTACAAATGTGAGAACCGCATCCAGTATCTAATACCCATGATGCAGAAGTAGATAAATTAATTTCAATAACAAAAATACCTGAATTTGAAGTCTCTACTCCATTATTCTTATCTTCCAGGTACTTTGGGCAATTTCTCTTCCAATGTCCGGTCTTACCGCAATGGAAGCAAGTGCCCTCCTTTGCTATTCCTCCACTAGGCTTCAAAACAGGAGGAGTGGGTTTGGGTTTGGCAACTTCCTTGCCTTTCCCTCTACCACCCTGTTTGATGGGCCTCTTGTTCTGTTTCTTTCCATTACTGACCATCAGAATGGATTTCCCTTTTGTCTTCATATTCTGCTCAGCAGTTTTGGAAGACTTTTGTCCAAGTCATTCATATTGAAATTCAGGACAAACTGACTGAAGCTCTCTGGCAACGATTGCAAGATCAGATTAATCGCAAGTTCTTTTCCAAGGGGAAACCCTAATCTGTCAAGGTTCTCCACATACCCAATCATCTTGAGTACATGGGGACTTACAGGGGCTCCCTCAGCTAACTTGTTGTTAAAAAGGGACTTTGAAACCTGAAACCTCTCATTTCTTGCTTGCTCTTGATAAAGCATTTTCAGATGTCCGATCATATCGAACGCAGACATGTTCTCGTGTTGCTTTTGCAACTCAGAGTTCATGGTAGCAAGCATGAGGCAAGCAGTTTCATTGGCATCATCGAAATGCTTCTTATAAGCATCTCTTTCTGCCTTTGGTGCAGAACTAGGAGGTTCCTCCTCAGGAACTGGTGTCTCCAAGACATACAGCTTCTTATCGTGCTTGAGGACAATCCTCAGATTACGGTGCCAATCCAAGAAATTTGTCCCAGACAATTTTTCCTTATCTAGGATGGATCGCAAAATATTGTTCGATGTGTTTGTTGTCATGGTAATCTACAAGAGAAATATGAAAATATAAGTATCATTAAAACAACATATTTAATTAGGCCTTTAATCAAATATGCTCCCACTATTTTATTCAAAACAAATGACCCTCATCATTTGATTCGGAAAATCCCGTTGGAAGACTTTCTAGTGGGTCGAGATCCATGTTTCACTTTGTTTTAAGTCAGCGTTAGGCTGATTACACAAAACTAAGTTATTTAGGTAGGAACTCCTTCCAATTGTATCTCATACAACTCTCGAATATTTTCAATTGGGTGAATAACTCCTTATTCTGATCCATCACATGAATCATTCACAATTCTTGCTTCTAAACATATATAATCTTATTATAATTTGTTTAGTTAAGTTTGACCCATTGTTTTAGCAATTGGATATTACAATTATCCCATCACACCTTACTAATATAGAACATGCACCTCGCGTAGGCGAAACCTACAATGCTCGATACTAGTCTTGATGAGTGCTAAAAATTGGAAAGCATAAACTTAATATTTAATTTTGAGGGAATTTGTTATTAGTTTGATCTCACCGGCTTAACATGCAAAACGTCTCTCACATGCATCAACATACAATTACATGCATCAACATACATATAAAAAAGATACAATTATGGCCCCTAACGCAATTGTTCTCTCAAGCCAATGAGAGAACCTAAGCTAACCTAATAACGATCTAAGCTTCTCCAAGCATGATCTCCAAGGTTATCCTCCTTTAATATTGAATAGTTCCTTTTTTTTTCATAACATAATATTACATTACATATAAGAAAACTCGTTTTACATACGAGGGAGTGAGATGAGAAAAGAAGTTACATAAAGAGATTGAGAGAGAGGCACGACACGCAGGCCGTATTCAAAAATCCCAAAACAATAATAAAGGATAAACTAAGGCCATAACTGATCACCACAAATAAATAATAATAAACACACTTTTATTATTAGTTTAAAATTCCGATAATTAAATAAACTATATTAAATTTCGGCTGATTGATCACACTTTGCAGACTTAGCCGGGGGTTCCGCTGCCCGGTCAGCGGACGGGGGTCAAGGGGGCAGCGCCTCCTTGCGGGGTTGTTAGGGGCAGCGCCCCGGCGAAAAATTTTATGAACACTTCATTGTATTTCACGTCGTTTCCTGCACAACTTTTGTGCATTTACAACCCCAACCGGAAAAGTCTGCGGCAATACAACACTTGTACTGCCATTAATCCTAATGCAACAATTTCATGCCGTCAAACACAACTCGATTGATAACTCAATATGATAGATCAACATGTCATTGCTTCACCATACTAACGTCGGATTCCGAAGCGAATGAAAATGATGATCTTTCAAAAGAATTACAATCCTTATGTGATTGAATGGATGAAATCAAAACAGTATATCCCATATACCATCTTTGCATCAGAATTTCTTATATCTTATATAAAAGTGATCGATCTAATTGTGTAACCTATGGATGATCAATGTATCGCACAACTTCACCATACTAATGTCGGTTTCTGAAGCATAATCAACATCAATCATCCAAATCGTACACAACAGATGCCAAATTTAATTAATCGTTTATTGTTAAATTCATTCTGTGTTTTAATCGAATCAAATACAGAAAAGACGGAAATTTAACAGCTATCAGATCCATGGTTTCGTAAGTGGCTTTGATACCACTGATGGAAAATTGCGATCTAAACGCAGCGAAAAACAAAAATTTCCTTCAGTGATCCTTACGAATGAGCATGGTCAGTGATAGAATTGTTACCTCTTTGTGGCGATTCAGATCTTTGATGCAGCGATCACAAGCGTTGATGAAGTGCAACGCCTCTACTCAGTCCACACGAACAGCTTCCGGTCACAGTGCTAGCTGCTTACGAACGGAATTATTTGAGTGAGAAAAGAGAATCAAAAACGAAATTGCATCAAGTGAAAGCTTCATCACAAGGGTTCCTTTTATAGACTCTCTTGTGGGCTGCGGGCTAAAAACCCAATTCACATGATCCATAATAATATTATATATTATTATAATAACTATTATTATAATAAATATATTTATTTTATTATTATTTTATAACCATTATAAAATAACAATAATTATTATTATATTATCCGAATTTCTATTTTTCACTTAAGTGCACCGTACCTTACGATGTTCCTTTGATTTCTCTATCTCTCATCAAACTGTCCTTATGTGTGTGACCCTGTAGGATTTCGTAACGTTGGTAATTATATTAAATTATATATTTAACATAATAAACAGTAAGCGGTATCTAGCAACACATCACTGCTACCCAAGTCACGAAAATGTCACGTGATCTGACAAAACCTTTTTCGTGATAATATATGTTTGTACAATTACCCTTTTGCCCCTATGTCTATATTGAACACAAGGCAGACACTGTGTCATCCTTGTCCAGTTCAATATTGGGCCCTTAGACATTTCTCCTGTTATGCAGGATTGGCAAATTCCATCTAGGACACTCATGTCCCTCAGCATGCTTCGTGGAGTGCCCATCAATTGTCTTTATGATCATCCAGTTACGGATAATGTTTGATCAGCAATAAAGCACTCGACTCTACATCTAGGGTCCATAGTGGTTTCAGGTCGAAAGGTGGTAATACACCATTATCACCATGAGAATAACTTATGACACTTTGCATAACATACTATGTAGTATTCTCATAGCGGGTCAATCCGGTATAAATATTACTCCTAATATTTATACCTATGTCAAGACTTGATAACTCTTTATCCATGATCCATGAGATGTGATCATCAGTCTATCTTCATAATAGTCTCAATGCTTTTAATGTTATCCCACTTTGCAATAAAGCTTGACTACGGATATTTTAAGAATAATGTCTTTATGTTTAATGGGATCTCATGATTAAGTCACACTTAACATTTCATTAAACAGACCAACTATTCTAGGGACTTTATTATTCTGAAAGACAAACATAATAAAGAAATGCCTTTTATTATTAAACGAATAATCCGATACAAGTACCAAAAAAGTATTGGCCTCTAGGGCTTACACCAACAAAATATTCATAGGGGTGCATGAGGAATAAGTCTTTCATTCTCCAATGAAGGAAGCAAAAGAATTCTTTGAACACTAGTTTGTGGTCTTAGATAAATGGTACCTATAAGCAATGGTGAACATAAGATATACATGAATCAGAATTTACTGAGTCCTGATTCATGCGTGAAATAAAAAGTTCTTTTAAAAAGTGCGTATCAGTAAAACGAGTTTGATAAATTTCGACACTACAAAAGAGAAGAAAAGGAGGTTGGATGTGGCTCGACGTTGGTGAAAACAACGTATATGGAGACTATTAATAAGGTAGTTCAAGTCATGGCTAATGACCATGTTTTTAGTATCAAGTTGGAGGAAGAAGCATACATGTGCCCATCCAATTTTCAAACACATAATCAAACAAGAAAAAGAGGGTCAAATGATGAGTTTACAGAGCCAGAGCAGGACGACGATTCAATTTTCATGAGAGGCCTAAAGGAGGAAGATGAAGTGGAAGTGGGAGAGTTAAGAAATAATGGTGAGTAATGAACAAACGGGTGAAGAAATAATGGATGATAATAACCAGACGTACGAATAAAGAAAGTTACACATTTCCTATGATAAGATTTAGGGGCAATACACGAAACAAGAAGATAATGGAAAGTGTGGTTAAATGGTGGGGCTCATGCAAAGAGATTTGCGGTTAAAAATGAAGGGAAAGTTTGCAACTATGTTTGAGAATAAGTTTAAGGTTGTTGGACCACAATTTAAATTATTGGCCTAGATGGAAATGGCCAAAAAATGGGGCAAACAAATCTGTAACCATGCTTGATGATATTGGGTCGTAGAAGCAGTACCCAGGTCGCGATTCGGGTTATCAACGAGAGGTTGGTACGTTGGCAGTGGTATTTTTAAAATAATTTATCAACGGTTGTCTTAAATACAAAATACTAAAGCAGGTCTACCGCAACAACATGGTGGAGAAGAAACCAGCTTGCGGAACATCTTATACCAAATTCTCTGAAACCCATAGATGGTTAGTTTTCATGCGGCGATGTAAATCGATTGCATACATCGATCAAATCGAACATGGTTAACCCTAAAAAAGACTTGGCAAATGTGGTATCTCTGACAACAACAGACTCTGAATTCAAAAAAAAAGAAGAAAAAAGAGAAAGGTAATCTTAATTGAAAAGAGAGTGTCAAGTAGGAGGAATAAAGTCATGGGAATTGGAGAAGGAAAAGTGAAACAAAAAGTTGGGAATAAGATAAAATGGTATACATCCTAATCTAATTTAATTAAGAATGATGAACTGTAATAATTGGCCTTGTTCCATGGAGAGGCCAAAGACATCTATCAAGGGACGTGGGAGTTTAATAACAAGATTGGGGTCAGTAGCTCAAGAGATGAAGGGAAAACTCTTAAAAAGTTATTTGTTCATGAGGAGATGGAAGAAAACCGTAGTAAAGAATAGAGGATGTGGCAGACACAAAAGTTGAAGTGAATGGTGAGAGAGGGTAGGAGAGAAACATGAGGTCTTAAGAACTAATGAATTTTATAAGCTATAATATAATGGTATTATGAAGGGAGTTAAAAAGAAAGATGTGTTTCAGTTTATTAGGAATAATAATCCTTAGTTGATAGGCATCCAAAAAACCAAATTGGCGGAGGTGAAATGTACGATTTGTGAAAATATGAGGGGTCAAGAGAGTGTGATTTCATGTATAAGGCATCGAAGGAGAAATCAGGGGTTTGTTACTAATTTGGAATTCAAGAACATGTACGAAGCACACAAAAATAAGAGGAAAGCATTTTAGAGGAGTGGAAAGTTATTTGGGAATCGAGGGGCAATAAGTGTTAGTGTGCATTATGAATGTGTGTGCTCCGTGTGACTTTGTTAGTAAGAGAAGGTTGTGGAACATGTTTAGTGAGATGATTAAGTCAAAATCATAGTGAAAACAGTTTGTGATGGGTGATTTTAATGCAATTAGAATGGAGGTGGAGAGGAAAGGTGTTGGAGTGTTCACCAGAAGATAAGATATTGTAGAGTTTAATGAGTTCATGGTGGATACAAAGTTATTAGGTTTACCTCTAAGAGGTAAATGCCTCACTTGGTAAAAATCTGATGTTTCATCCATGAGCCGAATTGATAGATTCCTAATTTCAGAACACTGGCTTTCTCAATGGCCTAAGAGTTTCCATGGTGTTTGGAGAAAGGACATTTTGATCATAGTCCTATAATGATATGCGAGAAGTCTATGAATCAGGGCCTGGAATTTTTTTGTATGTTTAATAGTTCGAGAGAATTAGACGAGTATCATAGTTTGTAGAAGAAAAATAGAAGTCGTTTGAGGTACGTGGATAAAATGGTTACGTGTTAAAAGAGAAGCTCAAGTTAATCAAAAGACACCTTAAAGTGTAGAGTAAGAGTCACGTGGCAAACTTGGATAGAAAAATCTAGAAGGAAAAAAGATAGTCAATGAATTGGATTTAAAAAGTGAAGATGCGGGAGATCATATATAAAATAGATGCTTCAACCCAACTATTTTCTCTTTTAAGAATGAAGTCTAGCATCACGTGGAAAAAATCTCGTTTTAAATGGTTAAAGGAAGAGGATGCTAACACGATATTCTTACACCGATATGTAGTAAATAGAAGGAAAAACAATTATATTTCTAGTTTAGAGACACGGGATGCAAAGTTATCAGTTGTTCAGGAGATAAAACACAAAATTTATGAACAATTCTCGTAGGCGTTAAAAGGCAGTATAATGAATAGACCAATCCTAAGAGATTTAATGTTCAGGAAGATTGGAATGAAGGATAATGATGGGCTTGTAGGTGAATTCTCAAAGGAGGAGATCAAAAGGGTGGTATGGGATTATGATAGTTCGAAGTGTCTGGGCCCGGACAGTGTAACTTTTAGGTTCATCAAAGAGTTTTGGGAGGTGATTAAAGTCATTAGATTCGTTGCATAATTCCACAGAAATGGGCAGATAGTACATGGAGCTAATAGCTCATTTATGACATTGATCCTAAATGCCATTAATCTAGTGAAGTTGAATGAGTTCTGACCTATATTTTTAATCATATGTATGTACAAAATGTTAGCAAGGTTGCTTGCAAATAGATTGAATAAGGTGGTCCACAAGGTAATCTCTGAATCACAGTTTTCCTTTATAGAGGGACGCCAAATGCTAGATTGTATCCTTATAGCAAACAAACTAGTATATATCATTAAATGAACGAGAAAATATGCACTAATTTTCTATGTTGACTTTGAGAAATCATACAATTCAGTGGATTGGAAATTTCTCGACTACGTGATGCAGAGAATGGGATTCAATGAAAATGGCGGGGTGGATTTTTAGAGTGTTTGCAATCTGCACCAATTTATATGTTGGCAAATCGAAGCCCAACTAAATAATTATTGACTGGGAGACGACTAAGGCAAGGGGAACCGTTGTCTTCGTTTCTTTTTTTTTTATAGCAGCATATAATCTTCATTTAATGATGGCTAAATGTGTCTAAAAGAACATCTTTGATGCATACAAGTTTGGAAATAGTGAGGTGAACATTTCACATATACAATACGTAGATGATACTATTGTAGTGGGTAAGAGAAGTTGGAAAAATATTTGGCCGATCGAGGCAATTATTCAATTATTCGAATTGGTGTATGGGATGAAAGTGATTTTTCTTAAGAGTTCACTAATAGGTGTTGAAATTCATCAATCTTGGTTGGAAAAGGTATCATATGTTTTAAATTGAAAAGTGGGAGGAGTGACATTTAGATAATTGGGGCTTCTAGTTAGAGGAAATCATTTGAGAGATTGGTGGAAGTCAGTGGTGAAAACAATAAGGAAGAGGTTGCATGTTTGGAGTAATAATAATCATTCAATGGGTTGTCGTATTATACTTTTGAAATTTGTCTTGTATGCTTTACCGATCTACTATATTTCCTTCTTTAAGGCTCCGAAACATACTGTTTCTAAAATAGAAACCAATTAAAAAAATTTATGTGGGGTGGGGGAATATAAATTAGGAAATTCAATTTGGATGGATGGGAAAATGTGTGTCGTGAAAAGGAATAAGAGGGATTAGGGATAAAAAAAAACTTAAATGCCTTTAGTTTGACCTTTTTGGGGAAGTGGAAATTGAGGTTTCCAAATAAAAAAGATAGGTTATGGGCTAAAATCTTGAATTGTAAGTACAAAGGGAACGATAATGGGGGGTATAAGTTCGATAAACTTAGTGCTTTATGGTGGAGAGATGTTCAATCTATGGGTACTAGGGTGGAGGCTTTAAGTCAGAGTGGTTTGAGGATAAGTTACATAAACATATAGGTGATGAAGTGAAAACTCTCTTTTTGGAGGATTCGTGGGTTGGGGATAGAATGTTGAAGAATGTAAATATGAGTTTATATAGGTTAGTTGTAGAAAAAAAAACCCTTGTAATGGAATATATTTGGATGGTGGATAGGAAACAGGTGTGGAATATTAAGTGGATATGTGCGTTGGATGAGGAGCATAAGAAATTAGAGGTGAAAATCATAGAAAGGGTGCAAAGAATGTGTTTAAGGGATAATGTGAAGGATAGGTGGAGATGGTCTAAAAGAGAATATTTGTTTAAAAAAGAATATTCAATTATCATGGACGGGTTGGTGTCTAAGTTTTGTGAAGATAAGGTCTCCGTGAAGGCTTTAAGTAAATTAGTTTCTTTTAAAGTTTATGCTTTTTATGACTTGTATGTTTATACTGCTTTACTATTAACCATGTCTGAGTATATTTTGTTTAGAGTTTGAGACATGAGGATTGTCCTACCGGCAAACCTCATGCAAATTGTATGAGTATTAATCGTAAATAGAATTAAAGTTTTTGTTTTTGTAATTTTCGTTTTAAATAGAAAGAAGTTTGCTACAAAAGTAGGAACACAGAGATACCATTTATGCACCGAAAGGGTATAAACATTATCCGACTTAGAAATTCAAATGATTATTTATGTGATTATGAAAACATTTATGAATTAATCGAGAGATTAATTTTATTTTGTAAAAGGTCTCAAAACTTGCAAGTCAAGTTACGAAAGTTGACGATTTGCAGGTTTTGAGCCCGATGATGTGCCGACGAAAGTGGACGTTACCACTAGTTTTAGTATTTTCATTTAACCTTAGATAATCATAGAAAACGTATATAACATCACTTAATCATTGGTCTTTGAGGATGATAGTCCATTTTATTAATTCGAATTAACCGTACACTTGTGGTCTATCAAGTTTTTGGCGCCATTGCTGAGGACCAATTTCTTTAAATATCATAATTATATTGTTATACCATTTAAACTAGGCTAACTTTCTACTTTTATAATTTTTGTTAGTTTTTCTTGTTCTCAGTTGTATGTGAAGAGCCCGAAGTTTAGCGAACCTCGTTGAACTGATTAACAAAATCGAGTGTTATTTCCATGAAAAATGCCAATTACTTCACACTTAACGAGCGATGGTCGAAAACGATAATCATCTGCTGAAGGACTATGTTGTACCCTCGAATGCAAAACCACATTTGAATATTCTTTGTCCTGCAATAACATCGAAAAAATTTGAGCTAAAAATTCTCTCTGTTGCACATGGTGCAGTAGAACTAGTTTTTTAGTTCCCCAACAGATGACCCGAATTTACACCTTTTGGTGTTTGTCAAATACTCTGATACTCTGAAATGTGATGGAGTAAACTCAAACATATTTCAACTTATACTTTTCCCGTTTCCCCTTAGGGATAAAGCTAGAGCATAGTTGTAGTCCCTTCCATCAAATTCCATAATGACGAGGAATGAACTTAAAAAGGCGTTTCTAGCCATATACTTTCCACCAAGTAAAACTGCACAACTTAGGAACCAAATTACATGCTTTAGGCATATGGGTTGAGAATTTCTCTTCGAAGCATGGGAGTTAAGTATACCAAATGTATAGATTTTTCTACAACTACAAGTAATAGTGGTTAAAGCACAATCAAATTACACTTTTTAAGATCTTTCAATGATATTCTTAATAATGACATGTTCACATAAAAATCAAGACTCATTCCTCTGTGATATGGATAAAGCTAAAAATAATTTAAATTCATTTTGAAACAACTCAATTACATTGTATGTCAGTGTACATTTTTTCCATTTGTACTAATATTGGTGAAAATTCACATATCAATCTCGCAAGCTTATGTGAGGAATCATACTCACAACTCAACTCATTTGCTCTCTTATCCTAAACAACTATTTCAAAATGTTTGAAGAATTATATGATATCGACATTCAATTTCATATAAGGTTTGAAGTGAACATTCAAACTTTCACTGACTTGGGTACTTCACATACCAATACGAAGTTTCAAACATGCTTAATTCCATTTTGCGACAAGTTCCAAGTGCATAATCCTTGATGAGTCTCAGACATTACTTTAACAAGTGCTATGGCCATTGCACGTTCTTGGTTTTGTAAACAATCATTGACTTTTTATTGCTGTGTGCTTGTAAGAATGTATCAAACAACCACTTAAATAACTCAATTGTCTCATCACCAATATGTAGTATCAAATGACACAACATCACCAAAATACCCATAATCCAAAATAATATTTTCATCACACCAAAATACATTGGTGATTTGTTCTTATATATCCATCTGATATGCATGAAAGAAATATGAAATCTCTAGTCATTTTTGTTGAAAATACTATAAATACATCTAGCCTCACCATCCACCATATTTCTATGTCTTCTTGCATTTGTGTATTTTTTTAAACCCATTAGTGTAAATCCAACATTAGATCTATGCCCTCCACGTGTGCTCATAAATTGAAATACTTACTTCTGCCTTAATCAGTTCTAGTCTCGGCTCTATGAATAATAACAGACATATTTGTTTTTTTTAATACTTCATAGCCCTTCCTTAAAACAACCAAACCTACATGTGGATATAGCTTCGTCCTTATTTTTGTTTGCATAATGTTTTCTGACGCTAAAGCCAACACATGCACTATAAACATGCCATAATTGATAATCATTTTTTATATTGTCAAATTTCAATCCAACCATTAGCTTCCAATAAACATTTAAAGATTATCCAAATGACATGTGAGTAAAATAATTAAATGAAATGAATATATTTCCAATTTCAATTAGACATATACTTCAATTATCAATCAATATAAAATAAGAAATTCTCCTGATTTCCATTATTTAGCAAAACAAAAATGTAAGTTTCCTAAAGAAAAAAAATATTTTAATCTCCATTGTTTAATAATAAATCCTCTTATTTATATATATATATATATATATATATATATATATATATATATATATATATATATATATATATATATATATATATATATATATATATATATATATATATATATATATATATATATATAAAAGAATCTCCTAGCTTTGTTATAAGATATTACAGAGGATAATGACATTTTTTTATTATTTTGTCACATACTCGCGATCGAATTAAAGAGCTACAAAAGTTTTTTTTTGTTAAGAAAATTCTTATTTTCATGGTCCAAAAGATTATAAAATTTATAGTTCTAATCAAACCCCCTAAATTTTATTATTTTGTGCAACAACACATTTTAAATAAAAAACAAACTGAAGGAAAGATAGGCAGTAGGCCAAGACGACAGAGAATCAGTGACCGCTTAGCAGTGACTCAATTCAATTATGATAAAGAGGAAGAAGTTGACATTAATTTGTTTCCTTGAAGAAGACGTGACTAGGTTTCTTTAGTCTTTTTTCATGATGTATTTTTATTTTTTTTACAATAAAGAAGGCCTAGGCCCAAGAAACAAAAACAAAGACTAAAACCACATCACTCAGATAGTTATTCATGAAACATCACCATTTAATAAGCTTTTAATAAACTTCAGAGTTGCATCGAAAACTCTACACCTGTGATATAAACTAAAACCTAAACTTGTTTATCTCTCTATATGAATGCACCACATTCACTACCTCATGATCCTTATTTAACAGTCAAACATGCTTAATAAAAGCCAAGCAATTAACCCTGCTTAACCTCCTATTCTCTATCTCTTGCACAACAACCATATAATCCACATTAAGCTTGACCCTAAGCCTAACAACTTAATCAACTAAAGTCCTTACAAAACTACCTAGAGTTATGTGATAAAGAGCACTACAATGCCCCTAAAGATTTAGCAAAACCACATAGCTAACAACTAATCGTGTCTCTTATGATTCCACCATAACTAACCAACATATGATCCTTACTTTCACCATTCGTATCCAATATCACCATATTACTAGTTAGCGACTTCTAATCAATCATACTAACTATGTTGACTCTCTCCATGACCTTTATATTCATGTTATTGGCATTCTCATAATCCCTTACTCATTGATAGATACGAGGTTCTAGATCATAAAGTCTTATAAAACATGTTGTGAAAAAATGATACGTTGAAATAAAGTATAAATAGTTTCTTTATGATCAAGAAACACACAAGGGCTAGGGTTAACGGAAAAACAAAAAGAACAACAAGGATTGGTTATAACTACTATTTTTTACTTTATCTTTGAATCAAATTACAAGTACTCAAGAATAACAAATAACACACTCACCCTAATTAGGATTCGCCACACCACACTTAATATGATAGACAAGTATGTTATTTAAAATAAACCTAACATACTAAACTAATGGTATTTTTAACAATTACCCATTACAAGCTAACTTAGGGTATAAGATAATTTAAACAATTGAATCTTTAACACAAGGCCCAATTCGACAACTACATACTATAACACATTTCGACTATAGCATGTAGGTCTTCGACAATAGCATGTGAACAGACTTCGACGATACGCTAAATTAGAGTTCGATCCAATATATCACAAATCTCCACCTTGTATTTAACTCTATAACATCAAAAAATAAATTGGCTTTCTTTGTGCATATTTATCAACTGCATACAGTGAAAAAAACATGCAACTGGGCAACGTCTTGGTGACCATATCAACAACATTATGATACGTCGAAAGCTTCAGCACTTGGACTTTTCCATGCTGGATTACCCCTCTGAAGAAATGTAGCCTCACATCAATGTGCTTGGTTCGCTCATGATAGGCTAAATTCTTCGACAGATGTATTACACTTTGACTATCACATTTAATAGTGATACTTCGACCTTGAAGTTTCAGCTCCTTTGCAAAACCTTCAAGCCGTAATGCTTCTTTCAAAGCTTTAGTGAGGGCGATATATTATGCTTCAGTGGTTGATAAGGCAACAACCTTATAAAGTGTTGCTTTCCAACTAATTATTGTGCCAAACATAATGAACACATATCTAAAAATAGATTTTCTGGAATCCATACAACCTGCATAATCAGAGTCGACATATCCTTCAATTGTCGCTTTACTATCTTCACCCAAGGATCCACCATAAATTAGGACTCTGTTCAGAGACCCATTTATGTATCATAGAATCCACTTCAATGCTTGCTAGTGAGCCTTTCTAAGATTCACCATATATATGCTTATAAGACTTACTGCATATGTTATGTCAGGCCCAGTACATACCATAACATACATCAAAGAACCCACTATGTTAGCATATGAAATGTTATTCATATAATCTCTTTCAATATCAATACTAGGATACTGATTTATACTCAGCTTGAATTGAAGATTTATCAGAGTCACAATAGGTTTTGAATTTGACATACCAAACTTTTCGAGAATCTTTCATAGGTATGCCTTTTGAGATAAGCATAATTTCGAATGCTTTTTATCTCTTAGAATGTAAATCCCAAGAATCCTGGACGCGACTCCTAGATCCTTCATTTCAAACTCCTTATTGAGTTCATTCTTTACCCTCATTATATTTTCAACATTGTCGCTTGCTATTAGAATATCATCCACACAAAGCAACAAAATAACAAATGAATTACCAGGTCAAAATCTGAAGTAAACACAATGGTTGAACTGACTTCTAATGAAACTTATTTGTGCCATGAACTTGTCGAATCTCTTATTCCACTATCGAGGAAATTGTTTCAGTCCATATAAAGATCTCTTCAGCTTGCACACATAATCTTCCTTCCTCTTTTCGACATACCCTTCATGTTATCTCATCGGGATTGTTTCATCTAGATCACCATACAAGAACACAATCTTCATATCCATTTGTTTTAGTTCAAGGTCAAAATGTGCCACTGTGGCAGGCAACATTCAAATGGATTTGTGCTTCAAAATAGGAGATAACACATCATTGAAGTCGACACATTCTTTACGAGTGAACCCCCTAGCAACCAACCTTGCCTTGTATATCTTCGACGCCACTCCTTCGATTCCTTCCTTAACTTTGAAAATCCATTTACAACTGACTAACCTAACTCCAGCAGGTTTCTTGATCAGTTCCCAGGTGTTGTTATCACGAAGAGATTTCATCTCATCATCCATGGCCTTCAGTTATTCAGTCTTCTTTCGACTCCATATAACTTCTTTATATTCTTTAGGTTCTTCGTGTAGAACCTCACTTGCAGAGATTAAGGCACAAGCTATAAGATCTTCATACCCAACTCTCTAAGGTGGCTTGATGACTCTCCTCAACATGTCTCTTCATCTTCAATAACAACTTTTGCTTCTTCTTCAACTTCATACGGGGTACACAATTCAAAATCAACATGCTCCACCTCAACAGGAATCTCTCCCTATTACAGCTCTTAGACAATATCATCAGTTTTATTGAAGGTCATCTCAACTTCGTTAAAAACTACATATCGACTGGTGATACACCTCCTGTGATCTGGCTCTAGGCACCATATCCCATAAGCTTTGACTCCTTCACGGTATCCCATGAACATGCATTTTAGAGCTATAGGTTCAACCTTATCTTACCTAATGTGGGCATAGGCCACATAGTTAAATACTTCTAGCTTGTCGAGATCTGGTGGATGTCCCAACCAAACTTCTTTAGGTGTCTTCATATCTAACGCAATCGAAGGACATATGTTTATCAGATTTATTACTATCGAAACAACTTCAGCCTCAAACACATTCTTTAACCCAACACTAGTCAACATACATCTAACTTTTCCAAAATAGTTCGATTAAACCTTTCCGCCAAACCATTTTGTTGTGGAGTACCTATTGTGGTTTTGTGCCTTGCAATACCTGAGGCAACACGAAATCTGTCAAACACCTTATTGCAAAATTCAAGGTTATTGTCAGTTCTCAACCTTTTAACCTCTATGTCAGTCTGATTTTCGACCAGAGTCTTATAACCTTTGAAATTCTCAAACGCTTCATCCTTAGTCTTCTAGATGAATACCCATAACTTTCTGAAATAATCATCATCTATATATAAGAAATACCTTGCTCCTGAATGTGATGGACACCTCACAGGTCCCAAAGGATTAACATGAATGTAATCAAGGGATCCATGTATTCTTTGTTTGCCTTTGTTGAACTTCACTTTGCAAGATTTTCCCAGTACACATGGTTCACAAAGTTTCAGGTTTTCGACTTTGTCTCCACCAAGTAGATTTTGTTTCCCCAATTCGAACAGATCCCTTTCACTGACATGGTCCAATCTCATGTACCAAATTTTTGTCTTCGACAAAGGTTTCATGGATGCAACATTTGTTGAATGACTTACAACTTCATCCTCAAGGGTATACAAGCCTTATTTCCTTACGCCTCTCAATACTTCCTTCGACCCCTTCATTACTCTTAGGATACTTTTCTCTCCTTGAAAAACATATCCCTTCTTGTTGAGTTCACCAAGAGAAATCAAATTTCTCTTCAAATCAGGTACATACCTGACTCCAGTCAATAACCTTATTGACTCATCATGGAGCTTGAATCTCACATATCCAATACCTATAATTTTGCAAGATTTATTATTTCCTAGCAACACTAATCCACCATCTTGATGACACGACTCCTCGAACAATTCTCTGTTTGGATTCATGTGCCAAGTGCAACTTGAATCCATAATCCACTATTTTCTTGAGTCGCTGCTTGAAACCACCAAGACATCAGATGATTCAAAGTTATCTTGAACAATGGTTGCATTGCCATTATCCTTACCTCTGTGACCTTTCAGACGTTCAAGGCGCATCTTTCTTATGTGACCTTCCTTCTTACAATGATAACATCGAATACCAGATGCCTCGCCATTATAAGACTTCTGCTGACTTTTACCTTTCTTCTTGTCTAACTTACCATCCATTCGCAAGAATTTTCTCCTAACGGCTAAACCTTCACCAACCATCAAAGGTTTATACTCCTTTCATTCGTCCAAGTCCTTATAATACAAGGCTGATTGAACTTCTTCAAGCTCAGGGACTCCCTTCCATACAATAGAGTTTCTTTGAAGTGAGCACGTGTTTAGGGAAAAACGCACAACAACAATAGTGTTTGATCTTCATCGTCGATCTTCACATCAATATTTTCAAGATTAAGAATCAACTTGTTGAGCATATCCAACTTCTCAACCAACACTTTGTCTTTACTCGTATTAAATGAATACAAAGCTTGCTTCAGGTAGAGTCGATTCACCAGAGATTTGGTCACATACAAACTTTCAAGTTTCAACCATAACCTCGATGCCGTAGTTTCCTTTGATAGCTGTCGGAGAACCTTATCACCAAGGCTCAATAATATTGCATTGTGGGCTTTCTCTATCATGGTTGTCTTTTCATTTTTCGTTAACACATCGTCCATAACTGCCTCTCCCTTCAATGCTTCCAAACAACCTTACTGAACTAGTAGGGCTTTCATCTTCAAGCGCCACATACCGAAATCGTTCACTCCGGTGAACTTTTCAATCTCATACTTTGTTGAAGGCATCTTCCTCCATGCTCACTGCACCAATTTGTTGTGAAAAACGATACCTTGAAACAAGTATAAACAATTTCTTTATGATCAAAAAACACACAAGGGTTAGGGTTAACGGAAAAACAAGAAGAACAACAAGGATTGATTATAACTGCTATTATTTACTTTCTCTTTGAACTAAATTACAAGTACCCAAGAATAACAAATAACTCTCTCACCCTAATTAGGATTTGCCACACCACACTTAAGATGAGAGACTAGTATGCTATTTATAATAAACCTAACATATTAAACTAATGGAATTTTTAATAATTTCCCATTACAAGATAACTTAGTGTACAAGCTAACTTAAACATATGGATCCTTAACACAACGCCCAATTCGAAAACTACATACTAGAACACATTTCGACTACAACATGTAGGTCTTCGACAACAACATGTGAGCAGACTTAGACGACATGCTAAACTAGAGTTCGATCCAATATCTTACAAAAGAATCGTCATGTTCTTCTTTATTACACCAATACCACAAAATGTCACTATTTATAGTTTTGTGATTCAAGCTAATCCATTCTGAAAGTCCTACAGTAAAACACTCCCGCTCTATGTGTTCTTGGCACCATTTTCACCCATATTTGCACGACTTTAGGGCAATCCTAACAACGTGCAAGGTAGTCTCGCAAACACTTCCACATAAGTTATACCCAGCGAGCCATAAACCTTTCCTACTTTTTCTAAAATTAGTGAGCTACTTATCATGCTTCAACAACCACATAAAACACATAATTCTCTCCGATACATTTAACTTCCAAATCTTCCTCCACACCTCATCATACTTCTTGTCATAAAAACTCGATACATTTTGATACATTTCCTTCACCGAAAAGGCGCCATCACTAGTACATGCGATAAAAAGCTCATGGTTATCGTAACACGTACTTTGGGGGAGGCACGCATGAAATTCATAGGGCATCTCATGTGGCATCCATCTCTACAACTTATGCCAGTTCTACTCACTATTATCATCAGCCAACTTGACCACCTTTGCTCTAATTAAGGTTTTACGTACGTACATGCCATACTTACTTATACAACACCCCATCCCCAACCAACCATCACTCCAAGCATAAATATTTCGACCATCTCCCACAACCCAACAACCTGTAGAGATAAACTTGGGAATTTGTTTCACAATTTCCTCCCGCAAGCTTAACTACGTTCCTCTATAATGCGAAAGCTCATGCACATCCATAATTTTGTATTTACCTCTCAATACGTTGCACCACAACACTTCTGATTTGCTGAGAATCTTCCATCATAGATTCATAATACAAACTTTATTCATGACTTAATTTCTCAAGCTAAGTCATCCCATCGATTTATGCTTAATTATCATTTCCCACATCATCACATGCAACTTCCTGTATTTGTGTGAAGTGCTTTTTCTAAAAGTAAAACAAATCATTAATGTTAAATACCCTTTTTCGTTCCTTGTTTTATAATCGGGATCTAGTTTGGTCCCTTAATTTTTAAAAAGACAATTTTGATCCCTTAATTCTACAAACTATACCACATTAGTCATTTCTATTAATTTTATTAGTCAAAATCAGTGAGTAAGATTAGGCGTCACTTAACGTGAAATGATGCATGACTTAGACTAAAATTTTGATGATTTAGCAATGGAAAATTGACCATTAAAAATAGTTTTTGGTCTTTTATAACCATTTTCATCTTCTTAGTTGAATTCTCAATTTTGATTTTTCTGTTAAGTTTTCAGTGGTAGCTGTAACACGGTGGGAGAACTGACTTTAAACAATGTTGCGGATAGCAAGAGTCGCCACCGACTTTTATTTTATCCATAAGGAAAGGTTATAAAAGAACAGGAAAGACCTTAGAGAATATTTTGGGTCCGGGGGGTAGGTTATGAAAAGGGAAGGTATTAGCATCCTTTTCATCCATGGTTATCCATGGGCTCTTAGGTACTTAAGCTCACTTTTGAATTGTTTTGAAATTGTAGTGTGTGAATAGAAAATTTTCAGAATAGTTAATAAATAATCCATGTAAGGATGTGTTAAGAACTTGTTTGAAAACTTGTTGAAAATTTGTTTAAGTGTGAAACAGTTTTGAAGTGAGCAAGCACCTAGGAGTAACCTACCCTAATGTTTAAAGGTCTTTCTTATTCTTTATTCTTTCCTTTAGTAAGACTATCCCTACTATAATGGAGTAGGTAGTCCTTACTTTGGATGTTAAGGGACATGTGAGGGACAATTGGATTTTTGAAGGCCATTGTGGAGTGTAATAAGCAAACTGGAGGGACTATCATCATTTTTCGAAAGGGACTCGATTCGTAAAGGCAACCATAAGGGACTTTGATGATTTTCTTTTTCGAGGGACTTGCTTTATACACCCCACTTAACCAGTATTCGTAGGCAACTTGAGGGATATCCTTAGGAAGTGAGACGGCGATTAAAATCGACTTACGTGTGTGACGTGTTTATTTTAATTATCTTTATTTAAAAGTGATCTAAATTTATTTTAATATTACATACATGTTGTTACACTCCCTAATTACTAACCATAATAATAATTAAATAATTAAACAACTTTACATCCAAGAAACAATTACAAAATAATAAGCAAAATAATTAGATAGCAAAGATAAATAAAATATAAATAAGCAATAATAAATAATAAAGGGGGATTAGTAAGCAATATTTAACAAAATAATAAGCATGATTAGAATATAAATGGGTTAGTAAATAAGAATAAACAGAATTAATCCAAATATTATAATAATAAGGAATTAACAATTTTTTAATATAATCAACTAAAAAAAAACAAATATGAATAAACAATTGTTTTAATTTACAAATTATTAAATTATATTTTAATCATGAAGTTACTACAAAAAATCTAATTATTATAAGCACAATTATTTATAAACTAAAGTTATGTAAAAAAATATTTATAAGTATATTTACAAAAATTTGTAAGAATTATAGTAAACATACATACATAATAATTATATTAGAAAATAACATTAAAAAAAAAATAGGATTAGATCTGTATTAAAAAATATTTTTAGAGTTTTATGAAATTAGGGTTTATATGAGAAATAAATTTTTAGGGTTTATATAAAAAAAATAGGATTTAGTTATATACAAAAATTTTCTAATTTATACATATTACAATTTAGACATAAAATATAGAAACAAAATTTGTGAAAAAAAAACATATTTTTTAAAATTAAAGAAAACAAACATATTTTATTATTATTTATTTATTATTGAGAAATATACATAATATATTTAATTTTTAATATTATAATATTTAAATCAAATAAAAGGAAAGAAAAAAAAAAAAACGGAAACTTACCTGGCTGAGGTTTGAACCCAGGCCAGCTTGATTTCCAGGAAGCACAACAACCATCAGGTTGCGGATTTTGCAACGTTTCTCCTACGAATATTGTTACGAGTTCTTCCACCCTGCGAAACACAAACTTCATCCAAACGGCAAAATTTCACAAAATTGATTGCACCATTGTATTGCTACTGAGTTTTTCAATCGTCCTATGTTTTTCAAATCCATTTATCATTTGAAAATCGTGAAACCCTAAAGAGGGCCGAAAACCCTAATCATGGTGAATTCTTGTTCCTGCAATGAAAATCCAATTGAACCACCCAGAATCGTTCTAGAGTTCATTCTAAACATCCTACAACAATCAAAAACAGTTTAAACATGATAAATCAATGGATTCGAAAACAAAATATTCAAGGTCAAGATGAACTCGGGTTGAGCAATTGGGTGTGTATATGATGCATATGGATGATGATTTATGATCAGAAGAGTCCAAGGAAGCTTGCTATGTCTTCCAAATACCTTGCAATGCTCTGAATTTGAGAACCCGAATATGACTTTTTGAAAGATTTTTGTGCTTTTGATCTTACCTTTAGGCTGCTGCAAATTCGTGTCTAGGGTTATGTTTGTGCTTAGTATATATGTGTGATGGATTTAGGTCAGAATCATTGATGTGTTGTGTGGATATTTGATCTAAAAAATATTCAAAAAGATCATTGTATAAATTTCAAATATTTGATCATGAGTGCTTGCTATTTTGGGAGAGATCACATGATTTCCTTCTCATTCTAATTCAATCAATGATTATGAATTTCTAGAAACAAAATCTTCACCCAAAAATAGATTTTTATATTTTTTATTTATTTAAAATGATTTTTATGAATTAAATCAATAATAAATAAATAAATAAATAATAATTTGGGAGAGATCACATGATTTCCTTCTCATTCTAATTCAATCAATGATTATGAATTTCTAGAAACAAAATCTTCACCCAAAAATAGATTTTTATATTTTTTATTTATTTAAAATGATTTTTATGAATTAAATCAATAATAAATAAATAAAAAATAATAATTTGGGAGAGATCACATGATTTCCTTCTCATTCTAATTCAATCAATGATTATGAATTTCTAGAAACAAAATCTTCACCCAAAAATAGATTTTTATATTTTTTATTTATTTAAAATGGTTTTTATGAATTAAATCAATAATAAATAAATAAAAAATAATAAAAATGATGAATTTTGGTCAATTGGGTCGTGCACCATGTTATGAGATGGATTGGGTCATAAATTAGGCAGCCCATTTGGAAAGAAATACTTCTAAGCCTCCATTTTCAACATAAACCATCACAAAATTGCCCAACTTTGCAAGGGCACATTTCTCTCAATTTTAAAGGTATGATGGTGTTATTGGACTTTTTGGAAAGCTTGAAGAGTCCTCTAAACAACCCCATTGGTTTCAGGTCCATATCATTTACCAATCTCAAGTTATGCCCTTTTGAAGTTGTTGACTTTTTGTTGACTTTTGAAATGACCTATAATGTCTTAGATCATATCTTTCAAATAAAGCATTTTTGGGCTTAACCTTCAACATCAAAGTTGTAGAGAATTCAATTTCCTTCAAAATGAGCTTTGGATGGAGACTTGGTGATGAAGTATGTGAAAGTTATGCCTGGTCAAAGTTCAGTTGACTTTTACTGAGGAAACCCTAATTTAGAAACTCCTGATTATTGATGATCTGGAATCTCCTTGATGAATCATGATCAACCCTTGATAAAATGATGAATTTTACTTCATATAATTAATGTTGGCAAAAAATCATGAAGTTTGACTTTGGTTTGACCACAGTTGACCTCAGTTTGACTTTTTAACTGCATTGACTGCTTTTGACTTATCTGATCATCTGACTGAGCAAACTTTTGAGAAAAGTCTTGAAACTTGACATGGGGGTTCTTATACACATATAAGATGTTATGAAGCTCACTTGAAGTCTTGGAAGTCCATTTAGCCTGATTAAAGTCAAAACCCTAGTTTTGGATGCACTGCTTAGGAGGTGCATTGTCTGAGGGAATTGTCAACTCTTCTGACCAATTGTGAATTTTGTGAACCTTGTGAACCTTCTTGGAACACAAAGTCTTGTATTGTGAGGGCAAATTTTAGGGTGCAACAGCTGCCCCTGTTCAATTTTCTGAAACCTGAGGGGTTAGATTGGTATATTTGCCAGTCGTAACCTGGAAGGTTGAAGGGGATTGAACACAAAAGCCCAAAAATTTGCACTCACCAGTGCATGGAGTGATATTGATGGTTGGTTGAACATGATTGAGTGGGCTTAAAGATGCCACTAGGGGAAAGTTCTTCAGTAGTATAATGAGAACTGTCAGGAGTCTGGAGTAATACTGATGTAACAACATGTCTTCATGAGGATAGAGCAATCAATAATGATAACCCTAAAGCAGTCTTGAGGTGATAAATCTGACCTCAGGAGGATAGAGCAATCAATAGCTCTAAAGCAGTCTTGAAGTAATAATGGCTTCAGGAGGATAGAGCAATCAATAGCTCTAAAGCAGTCTTGAAGTAATAGAATGGCTTCAGTAGGATAGAGCAATCAACAGCTCTAAAGCAGTCTTGAAATAATAATGTGATATGTCTTCAGGAGGATAGAGCAATCAATAGCTCTAAAGCAGTCTTGAAGTAATGATTTCAGGAGGATAGAGCAATGGATAGCTCTAAAGCAGTCTTGAAATAATAATGTAATTTCAGGAGGATAGAGCAATGGATAACTCTAAAGCAGTCTTGAAATAATTAGATGGCTTCAGGAGGATAGAGCAATGAATAGCTCTAAAGCAGTCTTGAAGTGGTAATATGACCTCATGAGGATAGAGCAATGAATAGCTCTAAAGCAGTCTTGAAGTAATAGGATGATTTCAGGAGGATAGAGCAATCAGTAGCTCTAAAGCAGTCTTGAAGTCATGAGAGGCTATCAGGAGGATAAAATAACCCTGAGGTTACAATAAAGCAGTCCCAAAGTAATAAGAAGCTCATCAGGAGGATAAAGTAACCCTGAGGTTACAATAAAGCAGTCCCAAAGATCATAAGATTGTTTGTTGGATAATTAACCTGAAAACAAGGTAGCATTCTGTATAACAACATTAGTTTATGCTTTATGTATGCATGTATGACATGATGCACTTAGGTAATGTACTATAGACATATATGTTATGGTATGATGTAAATGATGTATGTATGCTATGACACTGCTGGAAGTGTCTGGATATCCTTGTATAACAACTGCTGGCCAAGGAAAATAAATCCCGATTCGTTGTTGAAGAATATATAACCCTTCGTCTGCTGGGGATAACAAGGTATAGATAACCTCCCGTTGTTGGGGATAACAAGGTATAGATAACCTCCCGTTGTTGGGGATAGTAGGGTATAGATAACCTTCGTTTTCGTTTGATAGTAGGATAAGTATAACATCCCGTCTTCGTTCATCGTGCCCTTATTGGAAAGTAATTTCCCGTATATCCGTATGAGGATAAAAGAGATGGATATAAATTCCAGGGGAGATTAGACTTTGTGAAAATGGATTAGTCCTACTGATGGTTTGTAACTGTCTTGTAAAGATGAACCGGCGAAGCTTCGTTGAAATCCTTCCCTCGTTCGTCCTTAGTAAATACTATTACTGCATTTTCATGCATTTCTGGTAAACATCAATCATATTAAAAGCATACATGAATTTCTGGTAAACATCAATCATATTCAAAGGCATACATACATTCAAACACAACCAATGGACGTTTCGCTTATGTAAATAGGGTAAAAGTAAATCTGGATTCAAAAGATGGAGTTTATTTATATCAAAAGTGACCCATACACGGGTAAGTTTGTACAAGGAGACATAAACCCTAGTAAGAGAATTTTGTCATGAAGTTTTACAAAAAGAATCAGCTATGTGGGAAATAATCCTATTGAGTTTCAATTCTACTATTGCCACTCAAGTATCTCATCTTCTTGCTGTTGAGACGGAAACGATTGGATTGAGCTTTATCTGTTTGAGCTTGAGTAAGTAGTACAACTGGTTGCAGTTTCATGAGTGATCCAAACGAGACATAGTCATACGCTTTAATCCCTAACTTTTGCCTGGATTGCCCTTTCAGGTTTTCAATCCACCGGGATACCCTTTTTTGCCCAAGCCGCCTTTTCAGGTTTTCGACTTGCCGGGTGTACATCTTTTTATATATATATCCCTAATTTTTGCCCAAACCCTTTTGGTTTGCCGGGATGCCCTTATTTTTGCCTAGGTCTGTCAACCTAGCGGGTCTCTTTTTATGCGTAGTATTTTTTAACTATGTCTGCGTTTACAGGTTGTGGGAAGTCTTCACCATCCATTGTAGTCAGTATCATGGCACCTCCTGAGAACACTGTCTTGACTACAAATGGTCCCTCATATGTTGGAGTCCACTTGCCCCTTCAGTGTCAATCTCATTGCAGTATGCAGGCTTCTCAAATCTATCAATGGTAATCTTGGGAGCTTCATCATCCCAGCTGATCTCAAACATAGATGCCATGGTGGCCAATGCGTCTGCCAACTGATTCTCTCTTCGTGGAATATGTCCAAAAGTAATCTCTTTGAAATGTGGGATCAAAGACAACACATGTTCTCTGTAAGGAATGAGATTATCATGCTTTGTATCCCAATCTCCTTTAATCTGACTTACTACCAGAGCTGAATCTCCATACACCTCAAGGAACTGAATCTTCATATCAATAGCAACTTGCATACCCATGATACATGCCTCATACTCAGCCATGTTATTGGTACAATAGAAACAAAGTCTGGCAGTAATCGGGGTATGACAACCTTCAGGGGAACTAATCACAACACCAACACCATTACCATGTGCATTGGAGGCACCATCAAAAACCATAGTCCATCGGGATCCTTGTTCAGGTCCGTCATATTGTCCAGGTTCTTTGGTAACAGACATAATGTCTTCATCAGGGAACTCAAAATTCATTGACTGGTAATCATCTACTGCTTGATGAGCCAAATGATCAGCAACAACACTCCCCTTAATGGCCTTCTGAGTAGTATACTGTATATCATATTCCGTCAAGATCATTTGCCATCTTGCAATTCTTCCGGAGAGAGCAGGTTTCTCAAATATGTACTTGATTGGATCCATCTTCGAAATCAACAAGGTAGTATGGGTCAACATATACTGTCTTAGTCGGCGAGCAGCCCATGCCAAAGCGCAGCAAGTTTTCTCGAGCAGTGAGTATCTTGTTTCACAGTCGGTAAACTTTTTGCTAAGGTAGTATATTGCCTGCTCTTTTCGACCAGACTCGTCATGTTGCCCCAATACACACCCCATTGAGTTGTCTAATACTGTTAAATACATAATCAAGGGTCTTCCATCAACTGGTGGCATTAAAATTGGAGGCTCTAGCAAATATCTCTTGATTTCATCAAAGGCAGTCTGGCACTCATCATTCCATTCCATCACCTGATCTTTCTTCAACAACTTGAAGATTGGCTCACAGATGGTAGTTAATTGGGAAATAAATCTTGCAATGTAGTTCAATCGTCCCAAGAAACCTCTAACCTCCTTCTCAGTACGGGGAGCTGGCATCTCTCGTATAGCTTTCACTTTTGCAGGATCCACTTCAATACCTTTTCCACTGACAATGAAACCCAGGAGCTTTCCAGATCTAACTCCAAAAGTACACTTGTTTGGATTTAATCTCAACCTGTATTTCTTCAACCTCTCAAACAACTTGTGCAGATGATCAAGATGTTGCTCTTCATTCTGAGATCTGGCTATCATATCATCCACATATACCTCTATCTCATGATGAATCATATCATGAAACAAAGCCACCATAGCACGCTGATATGTTGCCCCTGCATTCTTCAAACCAAATGGCATTACCTTATAGCAAAAGGTGCCCCACTGTGTCACAAATGTTGTCTTCTCCATATCTTCAGGTGCCATCTTGATTTGATTGTAACCAGAGAAACCATCCATAAAAGAGAATACCTTATGCTGAGCAGTGTTGTCTACCAGAATATCGATATGAGGAAGTGGAAAGTCGTCTTTAGGGCTAGCCTTGTTCAGATCTTTGTAGTCTACACACATACGTACCTTACCATCTTTCTTAGGAACTGGTACCACATTTGCAACCCACTGAGGATAAGAAGTTACGGCCAAGAACCCTGCATTGAACTGTTTCATTACCTCTGCTTTGATCTTTTCTGACATTTCAGGACGCATACGACGAACCTTTTGCTTCTTTGGACGACAATCTTCTTTCACTGGCAAACGGTGAACCACAATGTCCGTATCCAACCCTGGCATATCTTCATAAGACCAAGCAAAGATCTCCACATAGTCACGTAGCATCTGAACCAACCTGCTCTTGACACTGTCCTCTAAATCAGCCCCTATCTTGACCTCTTTTCTGTTTTCTTCAGTTCCCAGATTCACAACTTCGACTGGCTCTTCATGTGGCTGTATAGCTTTCTCTTCTTGTTGTAACAACCTAGCAAGCTCTACAGGTATTTCACAATCGTCCTCGTTTCCGTCTTCAGTTTGATAGATCGGATTCTCGAAATTGTAACTGGCAATAGTAGAACTGTTATCAACTGGATCCATAGTGGATGAGGATCTGCATTTTAGTGACGTGGGTGTGTGTAAGAACACATAGCTGATAAAGCAAAAATAAAAGAAAAAGAAAGACAAGGAACACAATATTTACGAAAACGAAACGTCCACTGATTTTATTGAATGCAGTATGCAAATGAAATGACAATCCGTAACAAGCACACCATTGTGCCCCGGGTAAGGCACATGGCTTGAAAGTTTTAATTGTTCCAAAAATTATAAATTTAAAAACATAACACAATAATAGTATTTACTCCTGACTAAAGGAGATAGGGATAACATCTTCAGCTGTCCAATTATTGAGTCCAGCACCCACAGTAGGAAAAATCCATGCCTCCAAGTTGTAGTCTTCATCTTGATCTCCCACAACATTGATAACCCCTTGATTGGTGATACGAACAGCACGAGCACGACGAACAGCCTTCTGGGACTCTGCAGTGAAACCCAAACCAAACTTGTCAGACTTGTATGGAATATCAGGAAGCTGACCCCAAATAGTACAACCACCTTCTTCCACCACAGCTTTTGCATCATTGAGGGAGGCCATTGCCATTGTTGGAGGGTTTCTGATGACCACAGGAACCTTCTTCACAGCAGGAGGAGTCACACAATCCTTAACAGCCCAGGGAACCACTTCAAATGACTGACATGGAGTTTCAATGTATTCACCTTCTACTTCCAGATACTTGAAAGTGTTTACATGGCTGACAAAGTATTCTTCCTCTCCAAAGACAGTAACAACTTTTCCATTCACCGGATATCTCAACTTTTGATGTAATGTGGAGGTCACAGCACCTGCCCCATGGATCCAGGGACGACCAAGCAGACATGAGCACGAAGGACGAATATCCATCACATAGAATGTAGCAGTGAACACCTGAGAGCCAACCTTGATTGGAAGATCAATTTCCCCATGCACTACTCTTCTAGAACCATCAAAAGCCTTTACCACAATATTACTGAGTTTCAATACCGTATCTTCAGGACTCAGCTTGTTCAGGACTTCCTTAGGCAACACATTCAGAGAGGAACCATTGTCTATCAGCACATGAGACAGGGTAGTGCCCCTGCATTCAATTGAAATATGCAAGGCCCTGTTATGATCCCTCTTGGCAGGGGTCAAGTCAGCATCAGAAAATCCTAACCCGTTGTCATAGGTCAGGTGAGCAACACAATTCTCAAACTGGTCCACAGAAATTGCACTGAGTACATGAGCCATCTTTAGAAACTTGATCAATGACTTGGCATGAGCCTCAGAACATAATAACAGGGAGAGCATAGAAATCTTTGAGGGAGTATGCCCCAGCTGATCAACAATATCATAATCACTCTTGCGGATGATTTTCAATACCTCTTCCATCTGCTTAGAGTGGTCATCAGCAGCTGGCACATCAGTAGATACAGGCTCAATAACAGGACCCTTGCCCCGAGCATCAGTGGTGGAAGTAACCGCAGGAGTAACTGCACTCTTAGAAGCAACTGGAGGAGAGAAGACTCTTCCACTACGAGTGATCTTGCTAGATCCAGCAATATTATCAATGTCAACAGGCATATCAGGTAAAGGCTCCTGATTGACACCATGGATGTAAACATCAGACCCATAGTGCCAAGGCACAGCTTTGTCAGATGTATAAGGAATAGGACCAGGAGTGGTAATGATCAGAGGAGCTACTCTGGCTTCAGCAACAACTTTCACAGGACCTTCAGCAGTAATCTTGATTGGGCCCTGATGAGTGATTTTAATGGGACCCTTTGAAGTGATTCTTAGTGGTACTTTGTCAACCATGTCAACCTCTTCAATCTTCTTACCCTGAGTCAGATGATCCACCATACTTTCTACAGATGCTGGTCTTCTTTCAAACACTATAGTATATTTATCCATGAGACGTTGAATCCCATCTCTCAAAATGAAGCAACTATCCGGCTTATAGGTACAATATAGACAATCTTCATGACGACCTGGAAAGATCCTAGCTTGTACTAACCTCTTTTTGATAACAGACAATGGTGTGCTCAACTCCATAACTGAATAGACATGCAGATCTTCATCAATTTCTTCATCAATGGCGTTGACAGTCTTCTCGTGATTTGGCATTGGAGCTGTAATCACATTTGGAGTACCTGGTGGATCAAACTCAATTTCTCCAGCATCAATCATATCCTGAATTTTGTTCTTCAAGACCCAGCAGTTATTAGTATCATGTCCTGGACAGTTTGAATGATATGCACATCGTGCATTGGGATTGTACTTGGGAGAGGTAACATTGGGATTCTGAGGAGCCTCCCTCAGGGTAATAAGTTCAGCCTTCAACAAGTGTTGCAATGCCTGAGCCATTGACATGTTGATCTTCGTGAACTGTCTTCTAGCCCTTTGTTGGTTGCCTTGAGGCTGCTCTGTTGTTGCAGGAGTTGGATTTGAAATATGAACTGCACTAACAGACTGATGCCTTCTGTCACGATCAGGCTGACCATACACAGCATTAGATTCTTTCTTCCCAGTGGGAGGCTTCTTTGCAGCACCTGATGAAGAAGTGCCCACTTGGATCTTACCACTCTTGATACCATTCTCTACTCGCTCTCCTGTCATGATCAACTCAGTGAAGCCAGATGATGAGCTTCCAATGAGATGACTATAAAACGGACCATTCAGCGTACACATGAACATATCAACCAACTCCCTATCAGTCAAAGGGGGTTGAACTCTTCCAGCTAAGTCTCTCCACTTCTGAGCATACTCCTTAAAGCTTTCTTTGGCACCCATAGACATGCTTTGAAGCTGCATGCGAGTGGGGGCTAAGTCAGCATTGTATTGATACTGCTTGTAGAAAGCTTCAGCAAGGTCATTCCAATCTCTGATGTTGACACTCTCCAACTGATAATACCACTCTAGCTGAGCTCCAGATAAACTCTCTTGAAAGAAATGGATCCACAACTTTTTATCAGCAGTGTGGGGTTGAATTCTTCTGACATAAGACCTCAGATGCAATTTGGGACAAGAGACCCCATCATAGACAACAAATGTAGGAACTTTGAACCCAATGGGTATGACCACCCCAGATATCAAGCTCAAATCCTCAAAATCCAGCCCAGATGATTTCTGTAATTCCATAGCATCCATTCTATCCACCAGCATCTTGAATTTGTCTTTATTAGGCTCATGGTAATAATTAGCCTCAGAATCAGAGTCCCCCATAGTGTTGTGGAGACTGCCTCTCTCTTTCTCAGATTCCTCAGATTCATAGTCTTCAACCTCTTCCTTGGTCTTGACAGGACCTTTGAACCTTCTTCCCATATTGAGCAACCCAGCAGACCTTCTAGTCTTCTTTGTCTTCTTGGCCAGCAGTGCCTTCAAATCATCTTGCCCCTTGGATAGGTTCAAGATCAGCTCTTGGAACTGTGCATTCTGTGCCTAAAGATCCTTAACTGATTGTTCAAGTGCCATTGCTGAAATAAACAGCGAGAAGATGAGAAACCTGTGCACAATTGCAAATCTGTGATGCAATGAAATGATATGGTAATGTATATGCAATGTTTTCAAGGACCGCAGGATTTAAATTTGCTTAAACAACCAAGAAAGCAATTTTTTATTAGTAATAACTTTGTTTTGCCTTTAAGGCTTACAAAAAATGAAAGTGAAATAAGTACAAAAGATGGGGTTTTAAGTCTCCCATGGACGTTTCCTCTTTGTGTTGAGGTATGAGTTGAGGTTTCGTTCCTCGTGAAGTTGCTTTGTTAGTTCCAGAATCTTTTCTTGGCTTGCTTTGTAATGACCCTCGAAAGTATCCCTTTGCTCCTTCAGTTGGATCCATGATCTCTGCAAGTCTTCCTTATCAGTAGGCATGTCTGGGTGAAGGATGGTATAAGCTGTGTCTCCTTCAGCAACAGGTTCCATGGTAACTGGTAGGACGGCAGGATATGGCATCATGAGTGTCTGAGCACGAGATCGTACCCATCTGAGATAAGCCTCCATAGGAATAGTGTACTTAGGCTCCAGTGTCTTGCTGTCAATCCTGTTTACCTTTCCCCAAGCTCGTATGAATCTCTGACGGTAACCCTGAAGATCGTTGTCGTAGTCAAACACAATGCCCTGAATCAACATGTCATGTGGACCATCGCTCCGGGCGTAACCAAACTGTCATAAAGCTAGAGATGGGTTGTAGGTGATGCCTCCTCTTATGCCTAGAAGTGGTACATTAGGAAACTCCCCACAACGGTCAATGATGGTGACATTCTCCATAGATCTGGAGCACCAATGGATGTCTGAGTGAGAAAGTGACATGATCCTCTTGGACCATCTGAACCCTTGCTCATTCTTCATTACTGAGCGAGGAAGGTGAGAAATAAACCACCTAGAAAGTAAAGGTATGCAGCACATCAAAGTTCCTCTTGCCCTTGTGGTACGGGTGTGAAGAGAATGTAGGATGTCTCCAAGTAAGGTAGGCACTGGATTGTGACTCAGGAATATGTTGATGGCATGAACGTCTATGAACTGATCAGGATTGGGGAACAACAATAAGCCATAAATCAATAAGGCTAAGATCTCCTCAAAAGCATCGTAGCTCATAGCCTTCAAGAACATTTGAGCTTTATCCACTAATACCTTGGCAAGAATACCTTTAACTCCACTTCTCGTCTCTAGAACAATGTCAGACTTCTTCAGATGTAGAGTTGCAGCAATAACTTCTGGTTTAAGCTCCTTCTCTAAGCCTGTGAGTGGCTTCTGATCAAGAACAGGTATACCCAGAAGTTTAGAGAACTCCTCCATGGTTGGAACCAGCTGATAATCAGGAAATGTAAAGCAATGGAGCTTAGGGTCAAAGAACTGAAACAGCATACTCATCATGTCTTCACTGAACCCTGAAGTAACTAGATCCAATAAGTGACCATGTCTCTTGTTGAACTGGGAATGATCAGGCACTAGGGAAACCAACTCCTTGAGCTTAGCAGGTATCCCTACAAAGTTGATCCTGATGGTGTTTCTACGAGCAGAAGCCATGACCTGCAACAAAGAACAAAGATACATCCTTTGGTCCTTGAAATGGTTAGGGAAAATGATATGCTTATGATGCATGATGATGTCATGATGTCATGCTCAATCACAAACATGTGGCACACACAAACAAGTCACACTATAGCCCTAGGTTTAAAGGCTTGCATGAGGTTCAAAGGCAAGTACCCTCTCCTGAAGTTAGATGGTTCATCCTGTCCTACAAAAGTAACCAGGTTCTAAGGGATCTCAATATCATTGATCCTTCACAAGGGTGGTTGTTCAGAAGGCAACTTACTTGCCAACCAAAACCCCCCAAGTTTAAGATCTCAATGAGCGTAGTATCGAGTGTCAACCAACTTCAGTCTGCACCAAAGCCGGTTACCTCACTACTTTCTAAAGGCCAAGATGAGTTAACTAGGGTTCTAAAAGTCAGTTAGTGCATTGACAACATATGGCAACCTCAATATTATCCTCAACTTGACTTAAGGAATATAAGCACCAACCAAGAAGTCGCACTAACTATGGCCACCAGATCAACCGTATCGATATACGTCGTACAATTTCCTTGGTCTATTGCCATTTACCTAAGGTACACTAGATCCGGGTTAGGATCTTTCACACATAAGAGCACCCCAACAATATAATAATAAAGCAAACAAGGCAAACAATTCAAAGTGATCTTAATTCCTAAGGGTACCCCTCTTAAATAGGTCCCCAGCAGAGTCGCCAGTTCTGTAACACGGTGGGAGAACTGACTTTAAACAATGTTGCGGATAGCAAGAGTCGCCACCGACTTTTATTTTATCCATAAGGAAAGGTTATAAAAGAACAGGAAAGACCTTAGAGAATATTTTGGGTCCGGGGGGTAGGTTATGAAAAGGGAAGGTATTAGCATCCTTTTCATCCATGGTTATCCATGGGCTCTTAGGTACTTAAGCTCACTTTTGAATTGTTTTGAAATTGTAGTGTGTGAATAGAAAATTTTCAGAATAGTTAATAAATAATCCATGTAAGGATGTGTTAAGAACTTGTTTGAAAACTTGTTGAAAATTTGTTTAAGTGTGAAACAGTTTTGAAGTGAGCAAGCACCTAGGAGTAACCTACCCTAATGTTTAAAGGTCTTTCTTATTCTTTATTCTTTCCTTTAGTAAGACTATCCCTACTATAATGGAGTAGGTAGTCCTTACTTTGGATGTTAAGGGACATGTGAGGGACAATTGGATTTTTGAAGGCCATTGTGGGGTGTAATAAGCAAACTGGAGGGACTATCATCATTTTTCGAAAGGGACTCGATTCGTAAAGGCAACCATAAGGGACTTTGATGATTTTCTTTTTCGAGGGACTTGCTTTATACACCCCACTTAACCAGTATTCGTAGGCAACTTGAGGGATATCCTTAGGAAGTGAGACGGCGATTAAAATCGACTTACGTGTGTGACGTGTTTATTTTAATTATCTTTATTTAAAAGTGATCTAAATTTATTTTAATATTACATACATGTTGTTACACTCCCTAATTACTAACCATAATAATAATTAAATAATTAAACAACTTTACATCCAAGAAACAATTACAAAATAATAAGCAAAATAATTAGATAGCAAAGATAAATAAAATATAAATAAGCAATAATAAATAATAAAGGGGAATTAGTAAGCAATATTTAACAAAATAATAAGCATGATTAGAATATAAATGGGTTAGTAAATAAGAATAAACAGAATTAATCCAAATATTATAATAATAAGGAATTAACAATTTTTTAATATAATCAACTAAAAAAAAACAAATATGAATAAACAATTGTTTTAATTTACAAATTATTAAATTATATTTTAATCATGAAGTTACTACAAAAAATCTAATTATTATAAGCACAATTATTTATAAACTAAAGTTATGTAAAAAAATATTTATAAGTATATTTACAAAAATTTGTAAGAATTATAGTAAACATACATACATAATAATTATATTAGAAAATAACATTAAAAAAAAATAGGATTAGATCTGTATTAAAAAATATTTTTAGAGTTTTATGAAATTAGGGTTTATATGAGAAATAAATTTTTAGGGTTTATATAAAAAAAATAGGATTTAGTTATATACAAAAATTTTCTAATTTATACATATTACAATTTAGACATAAAATATAGAAACAAAATTTGTGAAAAAAAAACATATTTTTTAAAATTAAAGAAAACAGACATATTTTATTATTATTTATTTATTATTGAGAAATATACATAATATATTTAATTTTTAATATTATAATATTTAAATCAAATAAAAGGAAAGAAAAAAAAAAGCGGAAACTTACCTGGCTGAGGTTTGAACCCAGGCCAGCTTGATTTCCAGGAAGCACAACAACCATCAGGCTGCGGATTTTGCAACGTTTTCTCCTACGAATATTGTTACGAGTTCTTCCACCCTGCGAAACACAAACTTCATCCAAACGGCAAAATTTCACAAAATTGATTGCACCATTGTATTGCTACCGAGTTTTTCAATCGTCCTATGTTTTTCAAATCCATTTATCATTTAAAAATCGTGAAACCCTAAAGAGGGCCGAAAACCCTAATCATGGTGAATTCTTGTTCCTGCAATGAAAATCCAATTGAACCACCCAGAATCGTTCTAGAGTTCATTCTAAACATCCTACAACAATCAAAAACAGTTTAAACATGATAAATCAATGGATTCGAAAACAAAATATTCAAGGTCAAGATGAACTCGGGTTGAGCAATTGGGTGTGTATATGATGCATATGGATGATGATTTATGATCAGAAGAGTCCAAGGAAGCTTGCTATGTCTTCCAAATACCTTGCAATGCTCTGAATTTGAGAACCCGAATATGACTTTTTGAAAGATTTTTGTGCTTTTGATCTTACCTTTAGGCTGCTGCAAATTCGTGTCTAGGGTTATGTTTGTGCTTAGTATATATGTGTGATGGATTTAGGTCAGAATCATTGATGTGTTGTGTGGATATTTGATCCAAAAAATATTCAAAAAGATCATTGTATAAATTTCAAATATTTGATCATGAGTGCTTGCTATTTTGGGAGAGATCACATGATTTCCTTCTCATTCTAATTCAATCAATGATTATGAATTTCTAGAAACAAAATCTTCACCCAAAAATAGATTTTTATATTTTTTATTTATTTAAAATGATTTTTATGAATTAAATCAATAATAAATAAATAAAAAAATAATAATTTGGGAGAGATCACATGATTTCCTTCTCATTCTAATTCAATCAATGATTATGAATTTCTAGAAACAAAATCTTCACCCAAAAATAGATTTTTATATTTTTTATTTATTTAAAATGATTTTTATGAATTAAATCAATAATAAATAAATAAAAAATAATAATTTGGGAGAGATCACATGATTTCCTTCTCATTCTAATTCAATCAATGATTATGAATTTCTAGAAACAAAATCTTCACCCAAAAATAGATTTTTATATTTTTTATTTATTTAAAATGGTTTTTATGAATTAAATCAATAATAAATAAATAAAAAATAATAAAAATGATGAATTTTGGTCAATTGGGTCGTGCACCATGTTATGAGATGGATTGGGTCATAAATTAGGCAGCCCATTTGGAAAGAAATACTTCTAAGCCTCCATTTTCAACATAAACCATCACAAAATTGCCCAACTTTGCAAGGGCACATTTCTCTCAATTTTAAAGGTATGATGGTGTTCTTGGACTTTTTGGAAAGCTTGAAGAGTCCTCTAAACAACCCCATTGGTTTCAGGTCCATATCATTTACCAATCTCAAGTTATGCCCTTTTGAAGTTGTTGACTTTTTGTTGACTTTTGAAATGACCTATAATGTCTTAGATCATATCTTTCAAATAAAGCATTTTTGGGCTTAACCTTCAACATAAAAGTTGTAGAGAATTCAATTTCCTTCAAAATGAGCTTTGGATGGAGACTTGGTGATGAAGTATGTGAAAGTTATGCCTGGTCAAAGTTCAGTTGACTTTTACTGAGGAAACCCTAATTTAGAAACTCCTGATTATTGATGATCTGGAATCTCCTTGATGAATCATGATCAACCCTTGATAAAATGATGAATTTTACTTCATATACTTGATGTTGGCAAAAAATCATGAAGTTTGACTTTGGTTTGACCACAGTTGACCTCAGTTTGACTTTTTAACTGCATTGACTGCTTTTGACTTATCTGATCATCTGACTGAGCAAACTTTTGAGAAAAGTCTTGAAACTTGACATGGGGGTTCTTATACACATATAAGATGTTATGAAGCTCACTTGAAGTCTTGGAAGTCCATTTAGCCTGATTAAAGTCAAAACCCTAGTTTTGGATGCACTGCTTAGGAGGTGCATTGTCTGAGGGAATTGTCAACTCTTCTGACCAATTGTGAATTTTGTGAACCTTGTGAACCTTCTTGGAACACAAAGTCTTGTATTGTGAGGGCAAATTTTGGGGTGCAACAGTAGCTACTTTGGGAGCACAAACAAGTATTTTAATATAAAATTAATTAACATAATTATTCATACCAGAATAAATAATGAGAGTTTTTTAATTCATAAACCCATCTACCATCTACAAGCTAGAAAACTCTTATCTTCATCTTTTTCCCTTTTAATCCAATAATTCAAATTTATTGTTTTGTATTATTTTTATCTAATTAAAAATTAATTCTGATTTGTTATCATCAATTAAATTCAAGAGACTCGTCTTCCACTGAGACAGAGCCAATAAAAAGAGAAAACAAAAAAAATGAAAAGAGATAATGTGTCATTAGTTCATAAGAGAAATAACATATAAACTTTAGCAACCATTCACTCCAACAACAAAAATCGTCATAACCCTTATAAAACCAACAATGACATCTACCAAAACGTCATTGAAGAAACCAACTTCATCCTTAATGAGGTTCGATCCAATGTCGACCCTTCAGATACCGACATAAATAAGGGACATTTTTCAATCCAAACACTACTTTCACCCTCAACCCCAAATTCACTCATTGAGATTCCCCAAACCAGTTATTAATAATGAAGTTTATCTTAAATCTACTATCACATATGACTGGAAGGTACAAAATGTTTACTTCATTATCACATATGGTTTAGAAGATGTCAATAAAACCAAATCTAGTGTATAAAAGATGTCAAGAAAACAAGATCTAATACATGGTACAAAATGTGATTTGAAATCAAACTCGTGGTCCAAAAGAGTTGTTTGAGGTTTTAATCTTTAATTGTTAAAAGTTTATGTGATAGCAAGATATGAACATAAAAGATAAATTTTGATTAACCTTTCTTCATCCCGTGGAAAAAGTGAAATATGATAAAAGAGCGAATCTTTATTCTAATTAACTTCAACTTTAGTTTAGATTTTTTGTTTGTTTATGAATTTGAAGACTTTTTGGTTTTTCATTAAATTTAATTTTGTGGGTTTGACGAGGATGATGAAGAGAGTACTCAATATCCATAAATCATATTTTAGTGACCGATTTTTCATCGCTTCATTGATTACAAAAAATTGTATGTTATATGTCAAAAAAATTTATCGCCATTAGTGTTATATAAACGAAAAGAACTAAAGTTATATATTTTAAAAAATTGAAGAATCAAAATAATTTTTTTAAAAGTTAACAGACTACACTAAACCACAAGTACAATATATGAGACAAAATATAATATTTAACCAAACATTAAATATAATCCAAATCATTAAATATCTGTATTAAGTGTTTTTTAAAGTAAAACAAAACACTAAATATAATCCAAACCCTTGAATTGATCTAAGGGATGAGATTAAGGGAAAGGCAGAATACCTTTCCCGCTCAAAAGTCAGCAAATCCTTTCCCTCTTTCCATAACCTAAACAGGGGAAGATTACTCTCTCCCAGACTCTATAGGTGCCAATCTCATTCTTCTTCATTTCACATCCTTCAGCTATTTCGTGTGCGTGTCCCAGAATTTCGGAAAGCTCGTTCATACACGTATCCAAGGTATCGCTCAACTCAAACACCATTACAAGTATAAAGTTTATTACGCTCTTATCTCTGAAAATGCTCACATATATTGCATCACTTTATTCCGTTTTAGGTTTTTTTTTTCCTTCTCAATTTACATATGATGAGTGTGTAGTATGTTATGTTATACTCATACAAGTTGATCCTCTATAAAACCCTAGTTTATTTTTCTATAGTTTGTAGAAAATTATTGTGTACAAGTTGATCCTGTAGAAATTTTGACACTTCTATTCATAGGAAGCAACTAAATTATCATTTCATTTTTCATGCTGCAAACTCCCAGAGTCTTCTTGCTGAAGGCTTCTCGTCATATTTACGCTGTTTCAGTGAACGCTTGTTCTCTCTCATTTCAAAACTTGTCGATGGCGCCTTCCAAGGTTGTCGCGGAGTATGCGAAGTCGAATAGTTCTATGTGCAAGGCATGCTCTGAAGCCATACAATCCAAAACCCTAAGACTGGGATTGGTCTCAAAGGACATGGCGAGAGGCTGGAGCATTACGAAATGGCACCACTTCAGTTGCTTCCCTATATCCTCCTCTAACTCTGATCCTAAGACCATTACCGGCTTTTCCTCCTTGAAGGTGGTTTCCTTTTCAATCATTATGCTTCAACTTCCTTTCTTTTCTTGAGTGTTTGTTTATGTGGTTTTTGTTTATTTGTTTCCAGAGTGGTGACCAGGAAGCTCTCACGAAGTTATTTGCTGGACATGACAAGTCTAAAGAGGTGAGAGCTCCTTTTCTGCACAGTAATAATATCAATGCTCATGATATTTAAATGATAGAGCATTTTTGTAATTATATGAAAGTATTCGGTGATGTTAGTGTTGAAATGGAAATGTGTTTGGAAATTAATTTTTGTAATTATAGGAAAGTCTTGATTGATATTTTCAACCATGTATGACTCTGGAAACAGTGTTGGTACATGTCCTTTGTTTTCTGATGATCTTTTTCTCTCTGTTCTTCATGATTATTGCTTGCACTAATGAACATTTGGTTGTACTTTACACTTTCTTTTCTGGTAGGCTACTGAAGCAACGGAAGACACACAAAATGAAAAGCAAGATACTGAAGAAAGTGGTTCAAAGAGAAGAAAAGTAAGCACATGCTCTATCGAAGATTCTTTGAATTACATATTGTGTATCTCGGGTAGGTATATGTGGGTTGTCACATTAATCCCATAGTGGAACAAAATTGAAAAAAAAATCCCTGAAATTGACTTTTGTCTGTCACACAATCCCATACCATTTTCCCATGTAATTTCTTTTGAAGTTCTGATGTAGCATGTTCACTGTCATGTAGACTCTCGGATGTCTAGCTATATGCCATCTCTGTTAGCAAAGAGTCAAAGACCAAACTGAAGTTGAGAGAGACCAAAATAAACATTGTTCAACCATTTCTGTCACACTCATTATCCCCTCTGTCTGGCTTCCTTCTCCCCCTAAAACCAGTGTTTACTCTACTCTATCTCCCCTCTTCCTATAGTAGAAAAATGATGGAGAATAGACTTCAGTGGTTTAGACATGTAGAGAGAATACCTTTAGATTCTATGGTAAGGAGAGTAGATTAGATGGAGAGGGGTCAAATAGTTAGAGGTAGAGGAAGGCCTGGAAAAACTATTAAGAGAAGTTATTAAGAAAGATTTTTAGCTTAACAATTTAGATAAAAGCATGGTCCTGAATAGAACTTTATGACGGAAGTCGATCCATGTAGCCGACTCCACTTAGTGGGATACGGCTTGGTTGTCGTCGTTGTTGTTGTCGTCGTTGTTGTATCTCCCCTCTTCCTCCTACACTGATTTACAAAATCTTGCGGATATCATGGTAGGGCTAATTCAAATTAGCAGTCCAGCATTTTGCACAGTAGCATCAAAATACCCTAGATAACACAATGCCTAATTCTCATCATTGCAACCCCAACCAGTTTCCATTTTTTATTCCTAAATTTAATGTACATGCTCTAATTAAGTTGGGCAAATACTAAGAAAGTAACAATCATTGCTTAAATCTCACAAAAGTCCCTCACATCTGCAAATTGCCTTGTTTTCATTCCCAGAAAACATGGAAATTGAAAGAAAAAAGCTATTAAGTTTTGGAAGAAAAAAAAGTTGTCCGGGGGGTGCTTAGTGATTCTAGAAAATATAAAGCATGAAGCAAATGCCGGAAGATTTTTTTGGATAACAGACATAATTTGTGGCGTTAGAGCAACAACAAGAGATTTTCTGAGACGACAATGTGTATGTTAGAGAGAAGGGGGAGAATGAGTAATGAAGAGAGAAGCGTATATGAGGGAGACGGCCAAAGTGGTAGCATCAACACCCATTATGGCAGTACCCAACAAGGTAAGACAGAGGAAGAGGGTGTGTGCGAAAGTGGTGCCGAGGAGAAAGAGGCCAGAGAGAAAGGAGGAGGATGTGAAGGAAAAATTATTTTGGTTCATGGTGATTCAGATGACATATGGCAAGACATGCAGGAGCAAATATATTACATTAGTACTTAACGTGCCATATCTTCACTTCCAATGATGTTAAGTAGCTTGACTGATAGTAGTGATTAACTTGACAGATGTAACTCAATTTGAAGGATTTATGACAAATTGACAATATCTGTGACCGTAAGAGACTAAAATGAGTCGAATCCATTCGGGAAAGATGTAAACAGTTAAACCAGAAGCCATGTATTGCTGGTTTATGTTATTTCCAAACTTCTATTTTCTCTTTCAAATGACATATTGGCAATTCTCTTTTATGCCTGATGCTTTTCTTATTCATATTTATTGCTTGCAGTTATCCACGACTGATGTTAAAGCAGGGGTTAATATCATCTTTTCAGTTTCTGATGTCAAGAGTACATACAAGGTGAGTTTTTTCCTCCTTTTTCCTTTATTTTATGACATGACAGCTTTGATTTTTGATAATGAAAGTTTATGACATTTTTATGCTTATAATTTTGTTAACCTTACTGATCAATCTTTACAAATTTTACTTCACTTTCAATGAAATTATTTATTGATCCAGGATGCTGCCCTTTTGCCTAAATGGAAGGCGTTCCAGACAGTCATTTTTCTTGAACGGGTGAGAATCCGAGAGTAGTAGCCTTGGTGTGTGCGCGCACGCGTGTTTTCCCCCGGCATGGTTGTACTGAAAGGGTGCAAGCTATTCAGCTAAAAATTTCAAGAAATATCCAAAAAATGCATACTTCTACTATTTATGGTTTACATGTTCCCCCTTGTTTTATGATTTGATAATTTGCAGGATGATGGTTTGCAAGATTCAAGTAAGATCGCTGCATTTGATTTTGATGGGTGTCTTGCGAAAACTTCTGTGAAAGTGTATGTTTACATCTGAAGTCATGCCTTTCTGATTATTAAATTAAATGCTATTTTTTTGGATGTAAATGGTAGTGTTAAAGGCTTCTGGTGAGGTTAAGTAGTGCTTGCACTGATAAGTTCTTAAATGTATATATTATTATTATTATTATTATTATTATTATTATTATTAATAATAATAATAATAATAATAATAATAATATTATTAATATTATTGTTATTATTATTATTATCATCTTGCACAAAGTTTCTGATTTTTGAGAAAATTATATTTTTCTTTCAGAACAGGTCCTAATGCTTGGTCCCTCATGTATCCTTTAATTCCCGATAAACTGCAAAGCTTATACAACAATGGCTATAAACTGGTGTGTTCCTTTTATCTGTAAAAGAGAGCTTATAATAGATTTTTGACTGATCATAGAAATGCATCTTGAACTGGTCTACATGTTAATAGAAATTACTGAATTAAAGACAGATTTATTGCTGAAAATACCCGAAAAACTTGTTTCACTGTGACAGAAGAATGCAGATCGGTAGTTAATAATTTAAGTTACACATAAACAGGAGTTAGAGAGCCTGCCTCCCTCCCAACCGCCCAGACCCAATTCAAAACAACCGAATACCCTTCTATTTCCTTTTATTCAACTACAGCATGATTCTAGAATAGGCTGGATGCTGTGTTATCAAATATCTGCCATGGTGGCGCTATGACAGATATCAATGGCGGTTTTGAGCTGGCCACAATGGCAAATATCATCCGATATTGCTGGTTTTTCCGCCATAATCTGCTCAGATGAGGCTACAAAGCAGCCAGCATGGTGGGATTTTGGCTCTCCGCCATCGATAACACTGGTCGGCTTGCCTATTTGGCCTCTGCGCCTTACATATTAACTGGAGGCCCACTATCAATTTGCTATTGGAATTCTGCCCCATTCTTTCTAACTGAAATACATTTTCCTATTAAATGGTGCTGTCAGTGTGAAACTTACGGTGTAGTATGCTCTCTACTGTGGTGCTTGTTGTCTACTGCAGGTAATTTTTACCAATGAATCCAATATTGATCGTTGGAAAAATCAAAGACAAAAAGCCGTGGACTCAAAAATTGGACGTCTAAATCAGTTTATTGAGACAGTGAAGGTCCCAATTCAGGTGATTTTGTTGGTAGTACAAATGTAGCTTATATTAGAGAAGTATCAGTAACTACCGAGGATTTATTATTATTGCCAGCTGTGCACAGGACTAGAGTCAGTTAGGGTTCTTCAAACATATAATTCAAGGCGGGTGTGGGGGGTGAGAAGCTGTGTCTGAACTGACCTGAGTAACCAAAATTTGTCTATACAGGTTTTTATAGCTTGTGGGATGGATAAATCAGGCAAGGCTGGAACAAAGGAAGGCGATCCTTTCCGGAAACCAAACCCAGGAATGTGGCAACTTATGGAGAAACACTTCAACTCTGGCATTACCATCGATATGGATCAGTTAGGTTTTCTTATATTTGATTGCTCAATTGATATTTGATGCTTTCTTAAATGTTAAGAATTTTGGATTCCTTTCTTAAATTTTAGTTAGAATAACATGAGATTTTATTCAAACGGTTGAAAATGTTAAAAATGCATTTTCTGTTCTGTAGATCATTTTATGTCGGTGATGCAGCCGGAAGAGAAAAAGATCACAGTGATGCTGATATTAAATTTGCAGAGGTAATTAAATTATTTTAGCAACAAGGAAATGACTTGTGATTTGAACACCATTTAAGAAATAGTCAGTTTTTATCCGTAAGGCATAATTATTTTTAAACGAATAACAACATTGTCAAATATCGGCTAAGGCAAATTTTTTTGACAACCGTCATGGCCAATTTGTGAAAGATGACCGTGCCATGGCTTTTTGCGGTAGATATCGTGGGGCATATAATGGGAATTTTTTGCTTTCCGCCGTAGTGGCATCTGCAATCAATAACACTGATGAATCATGGCATGATTCATAATGTGAAGTTTGAGTGCATCTCTTTCTATCTATCTGTGATTGTTGTTTAGGTTTATGGTTGTATCTTTCACCCAGTTGTGATTATTATTGATTAATACACTAGAGCACAACCCTGTGACAAACTGTAACTAACTATCTAACACAGTTAGAATAATTATAACAGCTCTAACAAATTGACAGACATGTGTCAGATAGTTCTAGACCTAACCTGATTTAGCTGGGTCACAAAATCTATAAATAGATCCAATTCAGTGTAATCATGATTCAATCAATACAAACAGAATGTGATGCGCTGTTATGTCCCTTGGTTCAGCAGAAGATGAATCTAGAGCTGCCTCAAGGTATTTTGTGAGAATATATGTGGTTAAAAAGAGTGTTTCATGAAATTGAACTCCTCAATCCGGTTTCTATAAATGTGTTGTCATAATCAGTCACCATATTTATTAAGAATCCAATTCATCACCACAAGACAACATTTGAACTTTGATTTTAATTTTGCGGTTTGATTAGAAACTACCTGGTTTTAATCTTTGCCGGTTTTTATTAAGTTCAATTAGTTATTTTCAATTGTTGCAGGCTAATGGTTTGAAATTTTATCTCCCTGATGAGTACTTTGCCGCCTGAACTTCTAATTTGGTCATTGGTTCATAGAAGGGGCTACCTTTGTTTCGAAGTGACATTACCATGGCTTTTGTCTAGATGTTGAAGACTAATTAACCTAGTGTTGTTCGAAAACTTGTCACAGTTCTAGTTTTCTTGCGCTTCATTTCCAATATTCTATGGTTGAATTGCTTCATCAATTACATATCATATTTTGTTTTAGGCTGTGTTTTATTTTATTGTTTTCCATCATTGCTTGCATATATCATATTTTATTTTTGGCCTTTATCATGTCTGTTTTTACAAAATTTGATCATATCCAAATTAACATTTGTAAGCTTATACGCAGTTCAACATTTATTTTTATTTTAAAATATTTTTATACTCATTTTTAAAAATTAGGTATTTAGTTCTATTTTAAATTTTTAAGGTTTTAGTTTCCCATTCTATCCGAGTGTTATTTTTTATGATATGATGGAATAATTGTTGACATAACATAGTTTAAATTGAAAATTAAAAAAGAAAATTCAATTCAATTAACCTAAACTGAAACAATCAAAATTGGAGACCTTAAGGTATTTTGAAACCTAAATTTCAACTTCTGAATAAAAGTTCATTGTGAATTTTTATTCAATGTGAAATCAGTATTGTATTTCTAAACATTAATACGAATAATATGCGGTACATTCTTAGTTATAACGGTGTCAATTTTGTTGTTCACTGTGAAATCAGTATTGTAGTCCTAAGCTTTCACACGAACACTCTCTAGTACATTATAAGTATGATTGCATTTCCAATACTGTGTTTATAAGAATCCTGTTTTCATGAAAAATGTAATCATTTTGAACTCATGCGCAAGATCACTTATGCTTTCATGCAACTCTCTTCTCTTTACGACTCATCTTTCTCTCTTTCACACTAAGGACATAATTAGGATAAATTTCACTATCTTCTCCAGTTTGTTGAACAAAGTGATATACTTTAATATTGACTTCTGATACCTCATGTTAAACCCCTTGCTTAAGCTTCATATTCATTGCATTTTCTCTTTATAGTTAGGATTTAAAAGTTGGTTAAACCATATACTATTCTAAGAAAATTTATTTTAGGGAGTTAGTTAGTTAGTTATTTGATTGCAACTAACTTTGTTACCTATATATGTAATCCTTCATGCGATGTAATAAGCAAACAAATGATATTGAATGCATACTGCTTCACTTCCTCTTTTTCTCTTGTTCTCTTTTTTTTTTGGCATAACTCAAGCTTGATTAATGGAGATTTTCATGTGTTTTTCACGAGCTTTTGCTCAATCATGAGCATTGTTCAGTTTATCAACATGGTATCACACGCCTTAATTGATCTACCTCTTTTTGTTCATCTTTGATTCAGTTCTTTTTCGTCTTTCTTGCGTCTCTTTTGTGTTCTTCATCATGCCACCATGACTTGATCCATAAGCAGATGTTAACAACTCATATTATGTCCACCCAAGTGATGGACCTTCCTCTGTTAAAGTCACACCAGTTCTTGAAGGTTCAAATTATCACTCATGGGCCAGAGCTATGCGTAGAGCCTTAGGGAAAAAATGAAGTTTGAATTCGTCGATGACACCATCCCAATTCCTGCAGATGACTTCGATCCTTCTTATCGTGCATGGAACAGATGCAACATGTTAATACTTTCTTGAATAGTTAATTATGTATTTGAATATATTGCACAATCGATCGTTTTTTTGGAAAACGATGTTGATACTTGGAATGATCTTAAAGAGAGATTTGCACAAGGAGATCTTGTTCGAATCTCTAAACTGCAAAAAGAAATGTATATCTTGAAGCAAGATTCCAAAACAGTTACAAAATTCTATTCCACATTGAAAGTTCTTTGGGAAGAACTTGAAATATACATGCCCATGCCTAATTGCACTTGTAGAATAAGATGTTCTTGTGAAGCTATGAGACAAGCTCGCAAGAACCACAATTTACTTCATGCTGTTTGATTTCTGACTGGCTTAAATGAAAATTTTGCTGTAGTTAGATCCCAAATATTATTCATGGATCCTCTCCCTAGTATGAATAGGATATTCTCTATGGTTCTTCAACATGAGAAACAAGGAAATTGTGCTCCTGCAGAAGAATCCCAGGCCCTAATCAGTGTCGTGGGATCCAAGAAACCACATTCTAGATATCAAAATTCTAATACTCCTTCTACCACTTCAAAGTCCAGAGTTTGCACACATTGTGGCATAACTGGGCACACCATTGATGTATGTTACGCAAAGCATGGGTTTCCACCATATTTTGGCAAAACATCTATGGCCGATAATGTTTCCACTGCTGAAGGTGAAGACAACAACTCAAATACTCCAGGTTCTAATGCCACAAATGCTTCTCCTACAATTACTCAAGATCAATATGAGGTCATCATGAATCTCCTTCAAAATTCATCCATCAATCAAGGTAATACTCCTGCAGTTTCCAAACAAGTTGACTCCTCCACGAATCACATTGAAGGTACATTTCAAACCTTTGCTTACAAATGTTGCTCCTTAAACTCTTGGATCATTGATTCATGATCTAGTGACCATGTTTGCTCATCTCTCTCATGGTTTCAATCATATAAAACTATTCCACCTACAAGTGTTAAACTTCCAAATGGCCACATTGCTTTAGAAAAACATGTTGGTTCAATCATGTTTTCTCCTAATTTTGTTATTCAAAATGTTATATATATTACTGATTTTTCTGTTAATCTCATCTCAGTCTCCCAATTATGTAAACAAGCTCAGTATAAAGTCAGTTTTACTCATGCTAATTATTTTATTCAGGATCCCAAAACTATGCAGATGATTAGTTTGGCTGAAATCTCTAAAGGATTGTATCACTTAATCCTTAAAGATAAGCATGGTGATGCTCATGCTACCTACCACTCTTCAACCTACAATTTTCCTGACACTGCCCTTTGGCACTTTAGACTAGGTCACTTATCTCCTAGTAAAATGCTATCTCTCCACAAAATTTTACCCTTTATTGTTGTAGACAAAAATGCCGATTGTGATGTATGCCACTATGCCAATAAAAGACATTCTTACCAGTCTAGTTTCAATAAATCCAACATACCTTTTGAATTGATTCACTTTAATACATGGGGTCCAATTGCTATTAAATCTCATCATGACCACTCTTACTTTTTTGAATGCTGTAGATGATTTTAGCAGATATACATGGATCATTTTAATGAAAGACAAATCTGAAACTAGGCAAAACATCATCAATTTCATTAACATGATTGAAACCCAACATAATGCCAAACTTAAAATCCTTAGAAGTGATAATGACCCTGAATTTATCATGCCTTAGTTTTATTCCTTCAAAGGTATTTCCCAC